>PVJD01005603.1:0-112897 GCA_004026545.1 Mormoops blainvillei | reverse complement strand
ACAACCCCCTTAATTTTTGCCTCTACTTCCAAATCAGGACCAACTGGAGAAAGCCAAATATGCTTCCCGAATGAACCACATAGGATGCCCCACTTCTAATATCCTGCCTCCAGCTTCTCTGTGCCAATAGCCTCGAATTAGAGCGCACCTGAAGCCTTTTGTTCACTATGGAGCTTTTGTACTTCCCTGCCTGCCTTTCAGTCTCTGCCAAATGCAAGTGACAATTACTGTCTCCCTTGCTCCAGCAAGCTCTGAATTAAATAGGCTTCATTTGTTCTCATTTGGCTGGTCTTTGTTTATTTCCACAAGTATCTTTATTTCCTTCAATTGATCATAGAACATTTTTTTCTCTACCACTCACTACCTAGCATACTGCCTGAAAAATACCAGATGCTTAATATACATGTGTGGAATAAATGAAAGCATGAATGACTAAGATTTTCAGACCCTTCATAATCAGGTGGCCCTCCTCCCAACATGTTCCTGTTTGCCAATATCCTCCTTGAAATATACCACTCAGAGCTTTGACACAATCACACCCAAGGTATGATCTAATCATTTTGAAGAAAGACCCTCACAGTCTTTGTTTTAGGTGCTATATGCTTTTATTCAAGCAGATGAAGATCAGCTTTGAACTGGGGAGAGGGAAGGGCAAAGCAGTGTTATCATACCATCTCAAGGTGCTTTCATTCTCGTCTAAACACCTTATTTCTTTTTCATACATGCTACGAGAAAAACCACCTAGCCACTATCCTGTGCTCGTTTAGTTTTTTGGGGGTGCATCAAGGGCAGGGCTTTGTATTTATCCTTATTAAATTTTACCTGGTTAGTTTCAGCCTTTCAATGTGACTTGTCATGATTGGTTGTATAATGAAGCAAACATTCATTAAGTGGCTGCTGTTTACTGTGTGAGGAACTGGGAAGATAGAGACACAAGATCAACTGCCTGAGGATAGAGAGAGATTTACTAGGCAGGCAGGCACAATAAGAGATTGATGAATACATGCCACTCTAATGGGAAGAAAAGCAGGGTACTGCATACAGACTTGGACAGGGTGGGCTATCACAGAAGTTACCTAGATGGGGTAACACCTGAGCTTATATTTGGGAATCCTGTTTCTGTCAGATTATATTCACAATACCTCCCAGTTTTGTGTCAGCTGCAAATCTGACAAACATTCCTTGTTTTATATATACATGTGCTTTTCCATACAAGTGTTTGTACAATGCCACAAAGGGCAAGATGGAGAGCAGAGCCTTAAGGCATCCTGCTACCAAGCCCTTCAGGGTGACAGCGATCCACTGATTATTTCTTGTTTATAGTCAGATGCTAATCCACGTAATCAACCTTACAAATTTTTTTCCTTCTTTCCCCTACAAAAATATCATGAAGAGCCCTGCAAAATATCATGCCAAAGCCCAGCTACAACTCTCTGTATGTTCCCTGGTGCAATAGCATATTAACCCCGTGAAGCAAGGCTGGTGCAGTGCGCAGTGGACAGGTGCTTGCAGGCTGCATCCCAGAGGCCACTGCTTCCTCTTCTGGGTGCTCACAAACCACCAATTATCAGTTCCAGAGTCTAACCTAGGATTTAGTCAAATTCACATTTACATCAAACTTATTTTTTGGTCAAACTTAATATCCCCTTTAGAAATTCAATTGTCCCATCTTCTTGCACATCTTTTCTTCCTCGGTTTCTTAGAGACAATTAATACTAGCAGCTGTCTCAGTAGCATCGGTGTTTGTTCCTAAATCTAATGCACTTTAAAATAAAATACAAAGGGCGTAGTTTAGCCCCCTTCTCAGATCTGGGCACTAACATATTTTCATTTCTTCCTTTAGTCAAATGCTAACGTTATGCTAATTATTTTCCTACACTTCCTCTTATGAATCCTCACAACATCCCATCAGGTGGGTTATTATTACAATTTTAGAAAAGTTGATTGAGAAGCTAAAAAAGAAAAAAATCCTCTGAGTCTTCCAGTTTAGAGACTGGGTGGATTGTGTCTCAACACTACACTAAGACTTACAAACCATGGCCCTTACTATTTATTGGGTTTATCCTTGGGAGCAATTCACAAGAGGAGAGTTCTGTGGTTAGCCAGAGGTCTAAATGCCGGAAACCGCCTTCCACCAGAGGGGCGGAGGCTCGCTGAGACGTGCAGTGTGGTATGCCTGTCTAGTGGGCCTAGACTCAAAATATTAGGATATGAAATTTGGAGAGAAAAAGGGAGCAAAATAGAAAGCTGATGATGAAAATGGAGCTAGTAGTGGTGTGTATGTTGGGAGGGGCCAGGGAATGGAGTGTGCAGAGTCACTCAGAGCAAATAGAAGTGGGGTAATATACACTGACCTAGATGTTGCTCCAGAGGGTGTGTGTGTGTGTGTGTGTGTGTGTGTGTGTGTGTGTGTTAAACACAATGGGGTTACATTCAGGCTCTTAAAAGGGCAAACTTTCACCAGGCAGGTAGCTATGTCAGACCGTACAATCTGTTATTGAAACCAGCACAATTTTGAAATTGAAAGGGGCTTTAATAAAAATTATGCCAGGAAAACAGGTGTAAACACTGATTGTTCTGGGAAAACCAGGATGTAGGGTCAGCCTACCCGTCACCAATCTGGAAAATAGAAGTGGATAAACAGGTCTGTAAAAAAAAAAAATTGAGCTCAGTTCGGGACATGAGATATCTGAATGGAAATGCATCTTCAATTCGGGAAAGAGAAGAGGAAGTTTAAAAGACAGATATGGAAGTCGGCATGGGGAAAGGGGGTGGAGAGGGGAAGGGAAGCACAGAGAAAAGTAAGAGGAGATGGTTTCATACAACATTGAATAGTCTAAGGAAGTGAGTTTCCAAAAGGCTGATGAACAATCATATTAAGTCTTAACTTTTTCAAAATAGTTTAATGTAATTCATTCTACAATGTACGAATGTGTATTTGTCTTGATTATATTACTATATACTTAGCTATGCTAAATATAACTTAACTTTTCTGTGGCGGCTCACTGACCCTATTCTGCCCATCGCATCCAGTATCCCACCAGAAACATAAAAAGAACCACGTGGGAGAGACTCCGAGAGAAGTCCTGGAACCACTTTTGTAGACTTGTCTGTGATGCCAGCCTGCTGTTTAGTCGGTTGTCTTCTAAAACAGTAAAGTGAAAGGTTTATTGCTTTATGACTTTTAGGTCATAGTTTCATGGTTGCCCTTGCTCAAAATTAAATAGTGAATAATAGCTAAAAGTAGCTTTGCCTCAAGCACTTTTCTTGTTGTCTAAAAAATGTTTACGTTATTATTAGTGTTTGCTGACTTAGCACCATTACAGCTCCTATTTTTACTGCATATTTGAGACGGTGGCTTATATTCAGTCCATTCCCCTCTCTTACTTGCAATAAGCTTAGTGTTGGGTTTTGGAGAAGGTATAAATTCGCCTATGCTACAAAAGCATGCCTAAATGTATTATACTTATAAAGGCCTTATTTCAAGGCCTTCATCATAATCATCAAAGGAAGACATTTATAGAAATAAAATGCAATGTGATAGCTTCCAAGTATCTCAATGTTTTATCAGAATTCTAGGTACATACAAATTTCAAGTTTGCCTTTTTATGTTCTAAAGAGGATAGAAGATTTGTTTAAATACCTACATTACAGATAAACTTTTTCTATTGTAACTATTCACATTCTGAGTAACATTCTGGCTCTCAGATTAAATGAGGTAAGAAGACAGTGAAATATCAGCAGGCACTATCTTTCTTCCGGGTGATTTTTATAATTATCTAGAAGGATAAGTAACTTCACTATCCTCATAAACTTATATATCTGAAATATTTCATATTAACACATATAAAGATATGATACGATTAATAATAAACAAATGTTTATCTAAACATGCATTAGCTTGGATTCTATAAGCCAACTGCTAGGACAATTAAAGTTTCCTCTTTCCAAAAGATCTATTTGATGAGAGACTTCAGTGTTAGTGCAAGCGAAGATAGTAATTTTACCATTTTTTATTTAAGACTAGAGCCAGTTATTTCACTAAAACCTAACAGCAAAACAAATTAGGCAAACATTGATAAAATCTGTTCTTCCAATGCTAGAAAACTAAGAAGTATACTGCTTCCCAAATGTTGGAGATTTCTAATGAACCTTCTAATACCAGCTTGTTCGATAACTTCCAAATCTGTATCTTATTCTGATCCCCTATGTGGCTAGAGTCCTACTCAGCATCCATCCTTCCTTCCACCCTAACGGAGCTCTGATGGTATTCAGAGAGGAAATGTGTGCAGCTTAAAACTCAACTGCATTTCTCAGTTTCCCCTGGGGCTAGGCATGGCCCTGGAACAAGATCTCGCCTTTGAAATATAAGGGAAATTGCCATGAAGCTATTTAAAAGAGGCCGCAGCAGTTGCTGTTGGTGTCCTACACATTCCTCACACTTACCACTTCAAGGCACTTGGCCAGGTGTTTAGTGGACAGCTTAATTAGTCTCCCAAAGGAATCTTTGCCTGCCCTCCCTCCCTCCCTCCCTGCTTTCCTTCTCTCCATCCTTTCTTCCCTCCCCTCCTTCCTTCCTTCCTTCTTGCCTTTCTCTCTCTCCTCCCCCTTTCCCTCTCTCTCTGACTCCCTTCCTTCTTAGTTTCCTTCCTCCCTTTCAAAGTCTCTCATTGAATTCCTATAATCGCTCGGCACTGTGCTAACATTTCAGGATCTGCCTTCAACGTTTGACAGATCAGGCTTTTACCCCAGGTCTACTTCATTCTTCTTCTTCAGAGACACAAGACACTAGAACTTGTTAAATTTGATTCCTATGGAGAGAAGTATGTGTGGCTGGGTGGGGACAAAATATGATGGAGAGAGAAGAACAGGGTATATAGTCTGAGCCAATTAGAAGGCAAGAGAATTAACCAAATTAAAAAGAATTTTTAATGTACAAAAAGAATACATTACTAGAATTATTAAACTACCAGTATGACTTACATTAGAATCCTTTTACAAACTATAATTAAAACTGTATTTAACTAATAAGAAACTAGGAAGTAAAGTTGTGATTATTAACTGATATATTTCAGAGTTGAAAAAGGCACTTTAAAGGTTAGAAAAGATGCATACATAGAGGAGTAGTGCTTTAAAGGATTTTTCTGAATTTAGATGTGAAAAGTTATGCTTTAATATTCATCTGCTTTGATTCTTTGAAAATATGACTTTAACTGCAAATAAAAAATTTGGCAGATCATGTAGCAGTACCTAGACTTTTTATAAGGATTTGACTACATTCAGTGAGTGAAATCAATGGCTAAGATGTAAGTCACAGAATAAAAAGCAAATGATTCAGTAGAGAAAAATAAGACTTTCGGTTGAAGATAGATGAAAATGCACATTTTGTTCCCTTCCAAAATCTCACTAAAATAAAGCAAAGAGATATTTTTAACCTATAAAGTTAAATCTACAAGGACAAAAATAATGGGAGCTGGCAGTGGAAACAGCCCAGAAGCAACCCAAGTAGGTATTCCTGGAAGTAGGAGGTAAATGCTGGCAGCCCAACATATGCCCTCCAATCGGGAGACTTTAGAAGAGTGTTTTCTGGCTCTGATCAGCCTGAGATACATCACTGAAAGAGACTAGACTGAAGGCCACACAGTAAAAAGCCCCGTCGACGAGCCCCGCCATGTACACAGGAACTTCCCGTCAGCTTTCGACTCTACTACTCTTAAATACGAGCAAGCACTCAGGAATCAGAGCCATTTGGAGGAAGAAGTTCACACGCACAGAGGTCAAATACAAGCAGACATTTTTGAAGCAAATTATGCAGAAAGACGTAAACTTCAAAACATTTATAATTACGATACTAGAGTTATTAACTCCCAGAAAAAAACAAAATGTTGTACAGGAAAGGAGAAGCAATCACAGTATACGATATGGCTCTGAGGTGAAGATCACCAATAAAGTCATGACAAGGCCAACAGAATATTGACCCAACCAAGATCCTGATGTGCTGGGTGGGAGAAGGCATGGGAAGTGTGACTGTGTGTGTGTATGTGCAGCATGAATAAACAACCATTGCGGGCATCAGTAGATAATGTCTAAGACTGAAAAAATCAAGAAGTAGCAATATAAGCATGTTATTTAGAGATACGGAGGTAAAAACTAAAAGAGTTAGCCGAAAGAAAGTGCCTCAGGGGAGGGACCCGGAGATTGGTGTTTTTTAGTAACTGATAAAGAACCATATGACTTTTTAAACTCTGTACATGTATAACTAAGTAAAGAAAGAGCTGGATAGATGTTTTTTCCATTAGACATAATATTTTTAAAAAGTAATCCATCATACATGTATCCAACGTATATAAGGAAATGGACATTTTTAAAAAACACCACTCTAGAATCTGTACATTTTGGGAGTCTATGGATGTGTTTCTTTGACCTTCGCATTGCTCCATGCATTTATGGAATTGCTATTTAGAAATGACCTTCAGAGATAAGTTTATTAAATATAAGCTTTAATACTCTTAAATGTATTAGACTGCATAACACCTTGGCTGGTGGCTATGCCTGAGCCCTCAGGGAGTTGCAGCTGCACTGTAGGTGGCCAAAAGATTTCTCTGGAAAAACCTAATTGAATTCTCTTTTAGGGTAGTGAGGCTAGGAGAAAGGTGGGGCTGTAAATAAGTTGCTAGGGTTTGGGGAGAGGCACAAATTGAAGGATGTGGAGAAATATGCCAGAGCCATAGCTACAGAATGACTTATCACAAAGAAGTTGCTTTAAGAATCAAGAGATAATTTCAAACAACCTTATTCATAATTTCAAACAATTAATGAGTCAAGAGTATATTGCATTGATTCAGAAAAGATTTAGAATGTAAAGGAATGACAAAATAAATATACAAAAAGGTTTTTGGAAATAAAAAAATGGTTGTTAATACTAAAGACCTCAGTAGAGGCAGAGGAAAAAAATGTAACTATTGCTGAAATAAAAATGAGAAAACTCAAGAAATTCCTCTATAACATAGAGTAAAAAAGACAATGATGGAAATTATGAGAGAAATGATTAGGAAATTAGGAGATGAGAATGAAATGAGATAGTAGAAACTTATTAATCAAATAAATAGAAGAAAATTTCACTAAGCTAAAGAGATTTGAATCTTTAGAGTAAAAGTGTTTATTAAATGCTGTGAAGTATTACTAAAAAGAAGATCTATACCTAGAAAGTTATCTGGCTAAATTTTTAAATTCCAAGGATGAAAATAAATCATATAAGCCTCTAGACATTAAAAAGAAAGAAGGAAAGAAAAAAACTTGAAAGAAGGAGAGAGAGTGAGATTGCGATTAGTCTTTCTATCTGCAACTCTCAATTCCTTAAGAAGATGGAAGCAATATTTACAGTTTGTGTTTAAAAGTAAAAACAAGACAGTTGGACATGTAAAAAGTTAAAAAGTATACCACTTGTATTCGCTTTTACAAAAAGATTACCTAAGGATTTACTTCAGTCAAATTGAAAATGAATTCAAAAACTTCTAAAGATTAAGAACAGGGAAGGTTTTGTATATAAATAATAGTAATAAACAATCCGATCAAACAGCTGTTAAAGAGGGATTCTTAAAATAAAAGAGAAAAAAAACAATTAACATTATCCTATATGTAATAATTTATATATAAGTTAATAGCAAGCAGGACCCGGAAATCCAGATTATTTGTTGGAGGTGGGATAAGAGAATGGGGAAGCAAAGGCATTATTAAAGGTTAAGTCTTATTAGAGTTGAGTGAGGTCAAAGTTACAGTTAAAATTCAGTATGTCAAAAGAGAAATCCAAATTTAAAATGTTGGTTAAAAACAAACTAACAACTGATAAAATAGTATATGGAACTTCCAAAAGAAAAAGAGGAAAAAGAAAACTAGATCAGACTAGCACATGTTGCAGAACTAAAAGGGGTCAAATTTAACATAATAATGATGGTAAAATTCTCTTTTTAATGGCAAAGACTCTCTAACTGAGGTATATATTTTTTAATCTAACCATAGGCACAAGGGATACAATATGATATAAAAAAAGACTGAAAACAAGGGGATGAACAAGGACACTACAGACTAAAGTAAATTAAAAAGAAAGTGGAGTTGGCAATATCAGTTCCATGCAAAGCAGAACACAAACAAAAGAACATTAACTTATATTTGTGAGATACCTTATGAAGCCAAATTAGATGATATACTAGGAGCTATAATACTCATGGGCCTCAATACATTAAACAGAACACTGAAATATGTAAAACAAAAACTGCTTGAAATCCAAGAAAAATTGGACAAAACCATGATTATGGTAAAGATCTTAAAACTTTTGATAGATCAAATAGACAAAAGTAAGGTAATAGTGGACTTTAAAAACATAATTTAAACATAATAAAAACAATTAAAAGGTTTGATTATATATGCAGAACCCTTTTTAACCTTTTTATTTAACCAATAGGGAATATACATTTGTTTTTAAATGCCCAGAGAACATTTATAGAAGTTGATCACCCAACATGTCACACGAATAATCTTAATGAAAATGAAATATCATCTAGGTCATATTCTATGACCATGGTGGTAGGGAGATTAGAAAGTAATTAGAAAAAGATAATTATCTGCCTCCCCCCACCAGAAGTTATATCTCCTAAATATCTCTGAAGCCAAATAGGAAATCAAAATTGAAATAATGGCTATTTAGGAGATATAAAGCCTATTTAGAAAATGACAGTGGGAACACTAATCCTATAGTCGACAGTAAAGCTGTACTAAGGAGGAACTTTAGCTGTAATGCTTTTATTGTTTGAAGAAATCATGAAATCCAGGAATCATGAAAATAACTGAATCACATTGTTCAATTCAAAAATTAGAAGAACAAGATAATTAAAAAAATTAAAAAGTACAAATTAATGAGTAGAAATTCACGAATAACAAAAACAAAGCAAAAACTAGACATGGCTCTCTCTCTCTCCCCTTCCCTCCCTCCCTTCCTCCTCCTTCTGTCTCTCTCTGTCTCTCCTACCCCGCCCCCATAAAAAATTTTTTTTGTTTATTGATTGAGGAGGCACCAACCAAGAATATGGGAGACTTAGTGGTGCCTCAAATCCATCTTAAGAAAGAATGGCGTACAGGCTTCTTTTATGCCAAGGGAAGAGGGAAACAGGGGTGGCAAGAGATGACTGGCTACGGAAGACATCTGGGTGCCAGCAGAGATCCAAGGAAGGTTGTGCTTAGTCTGTTGACTTCGGATGATGTGAGTCCAGTCATGAGGCTCCTGCAAATCTTCGTAACAATACATATTTCCCTGAGCTCCTGAGGAAGTATGTATTGTTTTGTAAAACTGAAGCCAAAAGCAGAATTTCTCTAATGATTAGCATATCTATATGCAAGACTAAGCAGAAGCTATTGAACAAAGGCTTTGCGTCAAAAAGGCCGAGCATTTCACAATTCCCCCCTTTTTGTTGTTCATTCCACACTCTTGAGGAAAATAGGGCAACTGGGTCCAGGTTCAATTAAGAGAGAGGGTTAGCTTTAAGATGGAGTCAGAGCTGCCTGCTCATTGTGGTCCTCTATCTGGCTCTTACAATCTCATGTGCCTACATCCTCCACAATGGTCTCTGCACCATAGAGAAGGCATTCTGGATGTTTAAGACAAAAAAGTAAAGAATAACTTGTTACTGTGCTTCCCAGGACCCAAACCATGATGAGCTAGCCATATAAACACTTCCTTGTTCAGCTAACAAGTAACCTAAAGTGACCTATCATCTAAGGATCCACATGTCAAGAATTCTAAGGTATGTATGATTTTCTCAGTGAAGTGGGTGCCCCAATCACTAGAGATTATGGAAGGTATACCCCATGTGCAAAACACATTTTCTAAGTTTCTTTGCCATGGTGAGGACATCAGTCTTGTGGGAGGGGAAAGCTTCAACTTATCAAGAAAACATACACACAAAAACAAGGACATATTAATAACTTAAACCAAGTGGCCGTTGAACGCAGTCCAACTTAAATGAGCCGTGGTGGGTGGAGCTGGGTTAACCAAGCAGCCATCTTGGGTTTCCCACAGAACTGACTATTCATTTAATTTACAGTCATTGTTCACCCATCTTAGCTCTCTTATTAGGAACAGGCTATTGCATGTTATAAGAACATCAGGCAAAAATGTGGAAATGAGGGGTCATTTTTCCAAAAACAGGATGGATTTCATCCACATGTGCCACACTCTGATACTCAGGTTCAGTCATTTTACCGTGTCACTCAGTTCTGATGACAGACATCTTATATCTCCAGCAATTTCACATATATTCTGGAACACTGATAACATATACTATACAGCATAAAGAACACTCAATGTTATTTTTTATTTGACAATGCTTGCCATTTAATTTCAACACATCAAAATTAGCCTAATTGTTTAATCTTTGTCTTTTGCATGGCGAGAAACCAAATCTTTTGAGGTGTTCCAGGGCCCTTCTTTGTCTCAGTTATTCCCAGGTCAAGACTCTATTTCTAATTTAAATTTTGCAAAGTTTCAAATTTTGGAAAGTTTTTCAAAATACACCAAAAGTGTGGACATGGTTCTTTTTAAAATGACAATAAAATAGATCCTCTATTCATTCTAGAATTGGTTATGTTTTGGGCATATACTCTAAACACAAATAAAAAGGACAAACTCACTTAAGTATGACTAAGTGATACTTAGTTTCTTTTAGAAGGAGCTTAGATTGATTATTATGGCACAAATACAAACACCTATAGTTGGGAGGAATCACAGATGAATTAAAATCAAACCCTGTTTATAACCCAAACGTCAGAATAATGACTCGCCTGCATTATAAATGTGCAGTGTAAAGGTTGCCACCTTCAGCCTTTGCGCTTTCTGCTCCAGCTGCCTGGAACTCTCTTTGCCCAGATATAATCTCTGCTCAAATGACACCTTACCAAGAATCCCAGTCTGACCACCCCATTCACAGTCTATCCCTCCCCTCCTTAGCTTACTCTAATTTGTTTATATCACCATATGAAGCATGTTTATTTCTCTCACCATCTCACCCATTGATGTGTAAGGCCCTGGGAACAGTGTTCTCTATTTTGTTCACTGTTATCTTCCTGGTGCTCCTACCAATGACAGCCTCCTAGTAGACTCTAGATAAATATTCGTTCAATGAAAGTTGCTCCACAAAACATTATTGTGTATGCAGGTGACATAGTTTGATAAGCACACAACAAATCCCTGATGAATGATGTTTGATCATCTTCATGATCTAGATTTTTACATATTTCTCAGTGGAATGTGAGGCAGAGGCAAAGCCGACCTGGCTCTCTGTGCTTTGGACAGCATGGTGGGCAATGTCTGGCCCCAAGTCTGCTGTGAGAGTGAAGTGCTTCCTCATGAAAACTTCCAGTAATTCTCATTCACTTCTGGTTTGTAATTATGTTGTCCCCAAACAAATTCTATGGTTTCCTACCAAACTCTTAAGTTCTTTAGCGTCTGTTTCTTAATGATCTTTGTATGAACCACAGCGCTTAATGCTGTGCCTGGTATATATTCAGTATTCCATACTTTTTTTCCAAAAGAATGAATGAAGAGGAAGAGCAGTGAGGTGATATCTGGTACCCAATCTTAGGTTCGAGACCTTCAATCTGCATCTTAGTTTTCTGTTCCCGTGCCAAGGATCTAACGCTCAATCCAGAATTCTAACCTGGCTCTGCTACAGATACTAGGCAGGCTGCTCCCCACCTCTCACTGCCATCCATTTCCCTTGCAGCCAAGGATGCAAGGGTTAGAGCTGGGCATATCTGAATCCTACCTCCTCTCCTAACCAGTTGTGTATTAGGGGCAAGTTCCTGCTTTATTTCTCTTTTTTTCTACCTTTCTAAGCTCAATGTGGCAGAGGCTGCTAATTGTCCACCAATATCCAGTCTTCCTCCTTTTATTATAGAACTTCTAAGTTTTAGCTGGCCATAGGGCTGCCTAGTTAGAGATTTCACATTTCCCAGCCTTCCACACAGTGACTGTAACTCTAGGACTCAGTTCTAGCCAATGGGAAGCAAACTGAAGTGAGGCCTGCCACTTCAAGGTCACATTTCTAAAAGGAATGGTCTTACTCTCTCCTCTTGCCTTTCCCCACCTTTCCTCTAGCAGGAGAACAGGTCGTGATGATGGGAGCTGGAGCAGTCACTTTGGGCCCAGAGATGGAAATCATGTAGTGAGGACAGCAGAGCCACTCTACCAGTCTTGGTCTGCGTATATCTGGGCTTGTACATGAAACAGAGATGGACTTCAATCTTATTTAAACCACTGCATTTTGGGGTCCCTTTGTTACAAGGGTTTAGACTATATTCTAACTAATATGCCCAATTTCTTAGTTATGAAATGATAATAATGCCTAGCAGGACAGAGAAGTATGCAGTAGTACTTAAAAAGTGATAGAATTATCCACATTTGTGCAGCTTTCTTTTGGCCTGATGTCAAAGTCAGGGTCTGCGCAGAAAAACTGAAAGTGAGATACCTGAAGTGGTTTGACTAGTACAAAATCAATCACAGTCAAAATAGGCACTATAGTAGCTCCCTTTCCTGTGGTGCACCCCTCTCCCCATTTAGCTCTGGGGTCAGCCAGTGGCCAGTTAGCTAATGAAGCAATGGAAGAGAAACCTTTGTGGTACAGGTAGCAAGGAAAGGGGGAGGGGACAGACATTAGTGAAAAGGAATTTTATTTTTAATGACGGCAAATACTATACAAATTATATTTCTTATCTCTTCATGGAACTTTTGGTAAAATATCCGGTTCTCGTTGCTGTTTTGAGGAGTTAAATCTGTTTTGAGGCTATGTTTGTGTTGAGTTCAGCCTCAAGGACGAATGTAGAGGGTGACTGGACACTTGGTACAGCAAGAAAGGAGCAAGCTGGCCCTGGCTGGGTGGTTCAGTTGGTTGGAGCACCATCCCATACACCCAAAAGGCCACGCATTCTATTCCTGGTCAGGGTACATACCTAGGTTGTGGGTTTGATACCCAGTTGGGGCGCATGTGGGAGATAACTGATCAATGTTTCTCTCTCCTTCCCTCTCTCAAATCAATGAACATACCCTTGGGTAAGGATGAAAAGAAAGAAAAGAAAGAAAGAGAGGAGCAGACTGGCCAGGAGCTGTCGCACTGTGGAAACCCAAGAGCACATGGGGCCTGTGTGTGCACCCTTTACCCTAATACACTAAAAAAACTCACTGAAAGTTAGAAAATGGTGACTTTTCAACCACAGATCTATAGTCAGAATTAGAGACTCAAACTATGGAATCTTAAAGTCACTTGGCATTCCCCATACCCTCCTCACCAGAAATAATTGGCATAGCTTTCTATTAATACTAAATTTCAAAATTCATGTATCATTAGGGAGTTTTTGGCATAGTTAAGTACCAATTTATTAAACTGAAATTTCTCGGCACTTACCCCACTGTATTACGGGCTTGGTTCTCCATGTCGTCAAACTGTTGCATCTGGTTTATATTTCTCGATTTTTAACCTGTAAGGGACAAAAGTGGTCTAGATTTCTAAAATACTAATATTTATTAACCTATAAAACTAGAAAATTTTGCTTCTGGCAAACTATTTAGTATCAGTTTTTCTGAGTGAAGTAGATTTTGGTTCTACAAAATGTAGGAGCTTTGACATGTGTGCACTTGTATGTGTCTCCCCATGCATTTATGGCATTGGCTTAATGATAGGTAGGTATGTGAGGTGCTCACTCACCAGGGCATTCACTCACTATATACAGAACAACAGCTTGGTGCCAGGTACATGAGATAAGTAAAATAGAATTCCTATTCAAGAGGAGTTCCAGCTAAATGCTCTCAAATTTTTCTTTCTTGTGGATCCTCTAAAGGTTTGCCTTTATTTGAGTAAATTCTTTATTTGGCTCTTTCTGGGTTTTGTTAGATTTAGGACAGAAAGACTAAGAATTCCCTTAAAAGAGAAATCTTACAATTCCTCAAGGCTCTGTGGGCACCTGCTCACCCTTTTTACAAAACAGAGGTGTTGGTATTTGCCTTAAAAAACAAACAAAAACCTACCTTTTTGTAGTAATCAAGTTTTAATTGCAAAGCAATATAGGGGATAAATGGGCAAAGTACTGAAAAGGACTTCAACTCCTCTGTATTAGTGAAAAAAAAAAGTCAATTAAATAGCATTCAAGATGGTAGAAAGAGGAAGGCAATCAATCCTGGGCTCCTGTTGCTCTCAAATCCAAGGATCTAAGAGAGACCCTGGAATAGTGTGTGTTGAAGAGGGGCAAGAAGAAGGGGTGCAGACCAATGGACAGATCAATAAATTCATTTCGTAAGTTCTCAATTCGTCATTAAACATCAGGAAAACTGAGGCACAGCGAAGCTAGGTGATTTGCCCAAGTCTACACAGCTAGAACTTCTGCTGTGAACTCTGCAAGGACCATCCTGGTATCCCGGGTTCTCTCTACCCTCGCGCGCCCCAGCCGCGACCCCGGCCTGCCGCCCCGACCTGCGCAGGGTTCAAGGCCAGGCTCCAAAGGGCAGCCGGCCAGTTAGGGTCCCCCACCCCTCTAGGACAAGCGTGGCCGATGGGGCTAGGGTCAGGGGCGAGGCGGAGCCGGGGATGCCAGAGCAGATTACCTGCGCTGCACGACGCCGCACTCTCCTGAGAGGTCTGAGGCCCGAGAGCAGGAACGCCCGGGGTCACCGCCCGCCCCCAGGAGCCCCGCCGCTGACTGCCGCCCTCCCGCCGCCTGGGCTTCGCTGCCGCGCGGCCTCGGTGGTTCCCGCCTCACCCTCTGGGCCAGCCGCCTGGCGGGCCGCCTTCTCGCCATTAGTTGCCATGGGGACGCGGACGCCGGTGCACCGTGGGTTGGGGGATGGGTAGGCCGGCGGGAGGCGGCGGCGGGAGCAACCGAGCGGTTGCTCTCGGGCTGCGGAAACTTCACCTACGCGAGCGCGCCCTCGCCGGCCGGCAGCTGCACGTTTTAGTGTCTGCTCGCTGGACTAGATTTTAAGGGCTCCCTGAGGCCACATTCTGAGTCCTTTCCTTTATGTGGCTCCCGCTGCCTATCACGTCATCCCCCAACCCAACACGGGTCCCAGAAATATTTGTTGAATGAACGAACGAAGTAACATATAAAATGTAAATAGCGGGAGGTGGGAGTGGAATTTGTATCAAGTTTCTAAAACACCCCTGATCCTCCTTCCTCTCACCCACATCTGAAATGGTATGAAAAAGAAGTAGACTTGGAGTCAAGAGAGCTGCCTTTCTATTCACCAAAGTGTCTTCCAACTGGGACGAGCTGGATTTCTTTTAACAACATCGTTCCGTGTACAGCTACCCTGGCCGCGATAGCAGCAATAACTGTACTTTTCTTTCCCGTACAACTGTACCTGTCTTTCCCATATAGCACATCGGGTCCTTAGAACAACTCTGCGAATCAGGCGCCTTAGGTGGGGCAGTCTTGCCTCCCTTTTAGGGAGACGGAAATAACTCCTTAGTGGGATGGAACCCAGAGTGACTGATTCTAAATTCTTTCCATTTTCATCAAATTCCAAGAATAATTGATGACAGAAGCTGTCTCACAGTCCTGATTTGAAAGCGAGGAAGGGACAAGTGGAAGTAGGAACAAAATTTAATGAAGTTTCAGGATGCCCAATGTCATTCACACTGTGTAGCCCTTTACCATTGGTAAGTACTTTCATGTTCCTTAGTTCATTAGATGCTCAGAAGCATCATGTGACGCTCGTGTAACATGTTATATAGCTCCTTCTAGCAGATTAGGAACCTAAGGTTTAGGGAGAATAAAGGATTTGTCAAAGATGACACATCTAGTTCAAGTGCAGCTAAGAACCTAGACCCTCTTACTCCAAGTCCAGTGGTTTTCAAACTCTCTCAAATTTAATGCTGAGTAGATTTCTTTACCAGTCAGAATCTTGCATAGGTAACTATAGATGTACTTAAAGCCACATTTTCACAAGAAAGAATGGGTGTGGTCAGGGCTTTCAAAGTGTAAGTATGTGAGAGAACACATATGGTGATGGATTTTAAGAAAATTTAAATATAGAGTAGAACCCCCACCTCCCCTTCGATTTAATAGAAATAAAGCCTCTCATTTCGGGATAAAATTTAATGCTTAAAATGCAAAGGCCTCCCTGTATCCTCACCACCCAAGTAACAGCAAAGAGGAATTTGCCCTGAAATGTGCCTTTTATTAGATCTTTTTGGGTGAAATTAATGAAGAGAGCAGAAAGTCCTTGAGTTTGAAGGAGGGAAAGAGTGTGAACTGGGTGCTGGTAAGAGCTCAGTCCTGAAAGAGAGCTGGAGGACACAGCAAAGTCAGAATAAGGTGTAAGATATAATCAGGAATGGTAAAAAACAAAACAAAAAAAAAGTTTATAAGTCATGTATGGCTGAATGAGGAAAAAAAGCAGAAACAGACTGCAGAAGCTTCAGATATTGGATCAAAGATTATAAAAAATATGGATAGTATGTTTAAAGCCATTAAACAAAAAATTGAGAAAATTTTCAGGGAGCACTAAATATAAAAAATAATCTACCGTATTTGAAAAGAAACCAGTGGAAATTTTTAAAACGAAAAGAATGACTAATACCCAAAATGAAAAACACAACATTGTGACTTTAAAAAAAATAAGCTTTTTATTTTAGAACAGTTTTAGATTTATAGAAAAATTGTGAAGATAATACAGAGGGTTCCCATATATCCCACAGCTACTAGCCCTTATTATCAACATCTTACATCCTTAGTATGACCCATTCGTCACAATTAATAAACCTACGCTGCTATATTGTTAGTAACTAAAGCCCATTCTTTATTCAGGTTTCCTTACCTTTTTTTTTGTTGTTGTTGCAGGATCCCATTCAGGATACCATGTCACATTTAGTTATCATGTCTTCTTAGCCATATCTTGGCTGTGACATTTCTAAGAATTTTCTTGTATTTGATGATCTTGATACTTGTGAGAGGTAATGGTCAGATATTTTGGAGAATGTTCCTCAATTGGAATTTGGTGTTTTTCTCATGATTAGACTGATGATGGGTTTGAAGGAAAATGACAGAAATAGACTTCTAGCGTTATCACATTCTATCATGCGCACGTCCTACCAATGTGATCTATGACTGTTGATCTTAGTCCCCTGGTTGAGAGAATGCTCATCAGGTCTCTCTACTGTAAAGTTTCTACCCTCTTCCCTTTCCATCATGTACTCTTCAGATGGAAGTCATTATGTGCAGCCCACACTGACGGAGTTGGGGGCTATGCTCCATCACCGTCTTAAGGGTAGAGTATCTATATACATTATTTAAGATTCTTTTGTATGGAAAATTTGTCTCTTCTCTCCCACTGATTTACATCAATATGGATTCATGGATATTTATTACTTTGAATTATAATTGAAAGCTATTTGATTTTGTTTCTCAAACTGTTCCAGCTCTGGGCATTGGGAGCTCTTTCAGTTAACCCCTATTTCTCTTTGCCATTCATGTCCTCATAATTGGGGGTTTTAGTTTAGTTTAGGTTTTTTGAGCACTTTATTACTTTCTGGCATTATAAGATGTCCCAGACTCATCTTGTATATGTATAATTTTTGCTTTAGTCCTAGAATCAGCTATTTCTCCAAGTAGCTATGGTTTCTTTTATTTAGAAATCAATTAGAAACCAAGATCTGAATATTAGGTGTGTTCATTGCTACTGTGTCATTGATTCTACACCCTCCTAGCTTACAGAGCAAGGGAATATATGTACCTTTACTAACCCATTCATATTTTGATTAGGCTAAATATGAGTTCCCACTGTAATCTCCACATTTAATCTATTATGTACATTCTTAATAGATTATTAAGATTATTAATAATAGTGTCCTTCCATTGTAATGTCCTACTCCAACAATAAAAAGCTGGTTCCCACTACCCACTATCTAACTTACTTAATTATCCAATTGCAATGTATAGGTATAACGGGATTAGAATTGTTAACCTGTGCCCTCTGGAAAATAACTTTATCAATTGGGGTACAGTTCTTATGCACAGTTCATATTGCCTTTGTTATACAGATTCTACTCATTCCAAAAGCTATTTAGGTCAGCACCCCTTCTCCCCATCTCGTTCAGTAAGGTTATGTCACATAGTTGTAATACACTTACATTCTTTTGTGACAATCTGCCTTCCATCCCGGGATCCTCCAACTTCCTAAGTAATCTTTTAAAAATGTGCATACCTTCAGGCTCACTCTCTGTGCCTCATTTCCTTTTATAGTTGAGGGCAGCCTTTGGGATCCCAGTTTTACTCAGAGGTCTTCTGCGGGAATCCTCACCTGTGCTGGCCTTGGGCTTTCTATCCTGTTGCACTTCTGCATGTAGCCAGCATGGTCTGAACAGAGACGCTCAGGGCAAAGCCACTTTTAGCATTCGCTCCCTTGTTAGGGTTCTCGCTTTCACTGGGTTTTGAAATCTATTGGTTCCATTCTTTCATTCCAACTCAGCAAATATTTATATTCTATATAATAATTGTTGTTTAATGAGTGTTGTTCAGGGTATCTAATCAAACAAGCCATCAGAAATGGAACTCCTTTCTATATTATTAAAAAACTTTTCAATTATATTATAGATAAATGTCTTCTGAGTCCCTCAGCTCTTTATTTTTGGAAACAGAAAGGGTGAAAATTATGAATGGATTAAGTAAATCACGCTTCCAGAGCAGACTCCCATCTGCTATATATTGTGATGTTACTGAAAAACTAACACAATATAGCTATTTATAAAATAAGAAACTATGGCTTTAAAAATGTGTTTATAATACCGAATTTTATATTAGGAAATTCTGTTATTGTTATTTTGTTGTTATTTAATTTTATTGAAATGATTTCTATGAATTGAGAATTACTTCCTGTGTATCTCTGAGTGTCATATTTTCTAATTACCCTATAAACAATGGTGAATGTACAGTTGGCAGAATAAAAACTGAGCTAGAGATATATGAAACAGTACTTTAAATAAATATTAATGAATAAACATTCTGTCATCACCAGGAGAGACTTCAGCACACCTGTTTTAGGGAGATACCAGGGTTTTATCCATTTTAGTGTCACCCTTCGGTGACCATGTAGAACAACACACAGGTTGAGAAAAATGACTCGCAGCACCCTCATTACTTAGGCCTGTGTTGCAAGATTACTCATCGTGTCGCCACCATTATGCCTCTTTTTGTTCCTGGAGTAAAGCATTCTAGCATTGTTGCTGGTGCGACCGAATATGAATTGTTATGCCCCAAATAAGACATTGTTCTAGAAGGCATCCGAGTTCAACACTGGGGGAACATGAGGTTGCCACATTCAATAGGGAAAAAAGAAAATTCAAACATTTTTTTTCTTTTTCTTTCCTTGGATCAAATGATGAAAACTCTTAGATATGTCTCATAAAAGGCAGCCGTGAAATGTGTACCATGAACTCAAGTTCACAGTGTCCTCATTACAGTGCTGTTAACCCCCTTATGGTTGCATTCTACAGTGTGATGATTTTGTATAAGGCTTGCTAGAAAACAACTTTTGACACTTTAAGGGAGTTACTATCTCTTAAGAATAAATTCACATCATTCTGGTGGAACATTTTGGGATGTTACCTGAAAAGTATACTCACCTTCAGTCTATGGTGACCTCAACATCCAGAAACCCAGATTATCTCTGAAAGTTTTTAAATTGCTTTGTGAGGAAGGCATCAATCTCATTATCCTGGTGTTGCGTTAAAATTCATTATGCATTCCTATTTCTGAAGTGACTGGGAGAATTTTCTCAGCTTGACATAAATCCTTAGGTGGTAGAGACTGATAATCATTGTAAGAAGAAACCACATTTTCTTTTCTTTTTGTTTTCATAGTTGAACGTTTCGATTGTATTTTCTCACTTTAATTGGGTATAAGTCACTTACTTATTGATCGCTGAATTAAGACTGTAAAGCATGAAGGAAAGGAAAATGTTCATTCTTATGAAAAAAAAATCAATAGTGCTAAGCAATCCTTTCCAGGCAGGAGAAACATATAACCTCAATGTTCATTATTTTTAACCGTGGAATTCTTTTCTTGAGCCCTCCTTTTTCTTTGGGCGTTCAATGTGAGAACACAACTATACAAATGATTTATATCCAAGAAAGTCAGTTGAGCATTATAGAAAGAATATGAGCTCTGAATAGAGTTTGAACCCCGACTCTACTGTTTAATAACTATATGACTGTAGCTAACTTATTTAATCCTATTAAATATTAGTTTCTTCATTTCTATAGTGGGAAATAACAATACTTATAAGGCTGTAACAAATATTAAATTAAGTCAGTTATGTATATAATGCACTTGTCACACAGTAGGTACCCAAGAATAATTGGAATAAATATCATTATATTTTACTAGTATTGTCATTGTAATTATTATTTGTTACATAACCATCAAGCTATGTTGAAAATATCAGACAGAAAAAATATATGACCACTTTCAGAAACAGATTAGCCCAAAGAAGCTATAAGATAAAGAACTCAGGCATAGAACACTTGAATGATAATGAAATAGTGATAAAGGAGCAGGGAAAAGATCATTGAATTCATTGGTTGCTAAGGAATTTGTTCCCAATTAATAATCAATCTCATTTTGGGGAATATACCCTAGGAACCCTGAACCACCAATTCAAAAGAATATAAGCACCCCTATGTTCATAGGAGTGTTATTTACAATAGCCAAGATCTGGAAGCAGCTCAAATGCCCATCAGTAGATGAGTGGATAAAAGAGCTGTAGTACATTTACACAATGGAATACTGTGCAGCAATAAAACTGAAGGAACTCTTATGTTTTGCAACAGCATAGATGGACCTGGAGATTATTATGCTAAGTGAAATAAGCCAGTCAGTGAAAGACAAATACCATATGGTCTCACTTATATGTGGAACTTAATGAACAAAATAAACCGACAAACAAAATAACAAAATAGAACAGAGGCATGGATACATGGAACAGACCTAGAGCTGTCAGGGGGGAGGGGGGGGAAATAGGACTGGATTAAAGAAGGTGAAAGGACTAGCCAAAGAACATACATGCATAACCCATGGACACAGGCAACAGTATGGTAATAACCTGAGGGACGGGGAGTGAAGGCTGGGAGGTGGGAAAAGGGGGGGAAATGGGGACATTTGTAATAGTGTAAACAATAAATATAAAGAAAAAATATGTCAGCCCTGGCTGGTGTGGCTCAGTGGGTTGAGTGCCTGCCTGTAAACCAAAGCATTGCCGGTTCAATTCCCAGTCAGGGCACATGCCTAGGTTGTGGGCCAGGTCCGCAGTTGGGACATATGAGAGGCAACCTCACATTGATGTTTCTCTCCCTCTCTTTCTCCCTCCCTTCCCCTCTCTCTAAAAATAAATAAATAAAATCTTAAAAAAGAAAAAAGAGAAAATATATTACACATGGTAAAAAAGAGTCAATCCCATGGGGTTAAATGAAGACTTTCTGCATATCTGAATTTTATTTATTCCATTATTCATTCATTCAAAAACTCCACAGTTATGTAGTATGAACTATATGCTAGGCATTATAGAGGAAAGACCAAAACATAGGAGAATGCAAAGAAAATTTTATCTGAAATAAGCAAGGTAACTTTTTTGCAACTGTAAACAAACAAGATGCCCATGCTCACCAAACAATAAGGACTACAAATTAATAAAAATATCAGGTACTTTCTCTCATAGGATTGAGAAAAATAGAGACATTTCAAATTGGCAAAGATATGTAGACACTCTTGTCCACTGTTTGGGAGAACATTAATTCTTATATTATTTGGAAGAGGTAATTTGACAATATCTAAATTTAAAATGTGCGTAGCCAGAAATTCCAATTTTAAGAATTTATCCTACAGAAATAGTATGTTGAGAACATAAAGATGTACATACAAAGAGGCTTGTTGCAGCATTGTTTATAACTGCAAAAAAGGAATGGGGGGAACAATAGACTAGTACATTAGTTATGTATTGCTGTGTAACAAAACATCCCCAAAATTGGTTGTTCAAAAAATACAAACATTTATCATCTTAACAGATATTGTGGATCATGACTTTGGTTGTGGTGTACCTAGGTGATTCTGCCTCAGGGTCTCTCATGTGGTTACAGTCAAGATATATCTGTCCTATTTGTTTATTTTTTCTTTTGTTTCCCTTTCCAGAGGCAACATATCAGAAAAAATATTACTACAAGAAATGTCTGACATGTTACTGCCTATGTTTTCTTCTAGGATTTTTATGGCTTTGAGTTTAATATTTACCCTTTTAATCTATTTGGAGTTTATTCTTGTTTGTGGTATAAGAGGGTGGTCTAGTTTCTTTGTGTGTGTATATGTAACTGTTCAATTTTCCCAATGCCATTTATTGAATAGAGTATCTTTACTGCATTGTATGTTCTTGGCTCCCTTGTCCACTATTAATTGACCATAAAGGCTTGGGTTTATTTTTGGGCTCTCATTCCATTCAGTTGACCTGTATGTCTGTTTTTATGAAGGCTGTTTTGATTACGGTGGCCTTATAGTATAGTGTGGTATCAGGTAGTGTGATTCTTCCAACTTTGTTCTTTCTCAAGACTGTTGTAGCTATTCTGGGTCTTTTGTGATTCCATACAAATTTCTGGAATACTTGTTCTACTGCTGGAAATATGCCAAATACCATATGATTTCATTTATATGTGGAATCTAATGAACAATATAAACTAACAATCAAAATAGAAACAGACATAGATGCAGAGAACAGACTGACTGTTGTCACAAGGGGGAGTGTTGGGTGAAAAAGGTAAAGGGATTTAGCAAAAAGCAAAATAAATAAAATAAAATAAAATAAAACTCATAGACACAGGCAACGGTATGGTGATTACCAGAGGGAAAGTAGGGTGAAAGATGTAGAAAAGGGTAGAGGGGGTGTAAATTATGATGAAAGGAGACTTGACTTGGTGAGGTGAACACACAATACAATATACAGATGAAATATTACAGAATTGCACACATTAAACCTATATAATTAACCAATGTCACTTCAATAAATTCAATAAAAAATCTAAGTTGAAAAACATACTAACTTAGAAAAAGAAATTCAGGAGGGGAAGAGGTTGATCAGGAAGCTACTTTTACATTATCAACCTTTCTATTGAGCTTTTAAATTATACAAACATATATGTATATATGTTTCATGAAAATTAGAATTGAAACTAAAAGAAAGAAAATAAGAAAAAATGAAAACTGTATTTTGGAGAGAGAGTATAAATACATCCCACAGACACTACCTCTTCCTTCTTTGTCCCTGGGAAAAGTTACTAATTGTTAACAGCTCTTTTTCCCTACAGACCCTGGAAACATTCACAATCCTTCCCACTATCTATTTCTAGGTTTATCAGAGTTGGGTCTTTAGATGAAAACAGTTTGTCATTTTTGGCCTAGGAGGAAATAATCTCTCATAGGCCTGGCCTTGGATTTTTGAATTTTAGTGAAAGAAAGCTTAGAATCAGTTTTCTGGTATACCAAATGAGAACATGTATCTCAATATACCTGATTCTGGGAAATGCCTTAATTAAAGGATGTAAGTAAGCCATCACTATAGAACTATAATATTGCAGTGAAATTGCTATCATTGAAAAAATACCATTTAGGTTTCTGAACACTAACATGAAGATATACTTTCAAACTTCCTAACTGCGATTAATGGAATTTAATTACTTGAGAGTTTTCTCTTTTAAAATTATATTTTATTGATTATGCTATTACAGTTGTCCCAATTTATACTCCTTTGCTCCCCTGCACCCAGCACTCCCCACAACCTTGTGCAATACTCGCACTGTTATTCATGTCCATGGGTCATGCATATGAGTTCTTTGGCTACTGCATTTCCTGAATTGTACTTTACATCCCCATGGCTATTCTGTAACTACCTATTTGTGCTTCTTAATCCGCTCACCTTTTCACCTATTCCCTAATATCCCCCTCCTCTCTGGCAACCATCAAAACACTCTCCGTACCCGTGATTCTGTCTCTGTTCTTCTTAGTTACTTAGTTTGTTTTTCATATTCAATTGTTGACAGATTTATATTTTTTTCCCATTTTATTGTTCAGAGTTTTGATCTTCTTCTTTTTCTTAAATAATTCCCTTTAACATTTCATATAATCATGGTTTGGTGATGATGAACTCCTTTATCTTTTTTCTTGTCTGGGAAGCTATTTATCTGCCCTCCCATTCTAAATGATAGCTTTGCTGGATAAAACAATCTTGGATAGAGGTCCCCACTTTTCATGACTTTGAATATTTCTTGCCAATCCCTTCTAGCCTGCAAAGTTTCTTTTGAGAAATCAGCTGATAATCTCATGGGAGGTCCCCTATAGGTATCTAGCTCCTTTTCTTTTGTTGCTTTTAAGATTGTCTCTTTATCTTTAACCTTTGGCGTTCTAATTATGATGTGTCTTGGAATGGGTCTCTTTGAATCCATGTTGTTTGGGATTCTCTGTGCTTCCTGGACTTGCATGTCTATTTCCTTCACCAAATTAGGGAAGCTTTCTTTCATTATCTTTTCAAATAGATTTCCAATTGCTTGCTCTTTCTCTTCTCCTTCTGGCACCCCTATGATGCAAATGTTGGACCTCTTGAAGTTGTCCCAGAGGCTGCTTATACTGTCCTCATTGTTTTGGATTTTCTCTTCTTGTTGTTCTGGTTGGTTGTTTTTTGCTTCCTTATGTTCCAAATCATTGAATTTATTTTCAACTTCATTCATTCTACTGTTGTTTCCCTGTAAATTGTTCTTCATTTCAATTAGTGTATCCTTAGTTTCTGACTGGATCTTTTTTTATACTGTTTAGGTTTTCATTAAGTTCCTTGAACATCCTTATAACCTGTGTTTTGAACTCTGGAGATTGTTTATCTCCATTTTGTTTAACTCTTTTTATGGAGTTTTAATTTGTTCTTTCATCTGGGCCTTGTTTCTTTCTCTCGCTGTTTTGACAGCCTCCCTGTGTTTGTGTCTATATACTAGGCAGAGCTGCTTTGACTCTGTATCTTGGTAGTGTGGCCTAATATAGTAGGTTCCAGTGGCACAGCCTCCCCTATCTACGAAACTGGGTATAAGAGGTGTGCTGAGTACACCCTCCTCTTGTAGTTAAGTCTTTGTTGCTGTTGGCAGATCAATGGGAGGGATTGACCCAGGCCAGTCAGCTGCAAGGATTGGCTGTGACCACGGACCACCAACCTCAGCCCTCCATGCAGGATCAGCTGTCCAGGGGCAGGGTGTGGTGCTCTGATGTGGTCTGTCACTGTCCATTGGGTGTGCTGTCCCTGGGATTTCCTGAGTGGTGCAGGCCAAGGTCAGCCCTTGCCTATTTTTGCTTGGGACCATCCTGCCAGAACTATAAAACAATCTGCGATAGCTGCTACTTGTGCTGGGCTTGGATCTTCCCAGGCAAAGCCAAGCTGTGAATCTAGGTTGGTTGCTGCTAGTGTAAGGCCTGGGACTGCTTAGCAAGTGGTATAGGCGTTGGGGGCTAACTGAGGCCAGCTGTTGCTTATTTGGGAGGATTTAGGAAGCTGTGAAGTATGAGCCAAGACCAGCCATTCATATGGAAAAGCAGCTTGGGTGAGCCTGTAAATTTGGTGGGACAGTCTCCTCTGGGGATCTCTAGGGTGGGGCAAACAGTGTTAACCAGGTCGATGGAGCCTCAGATATGCCATCAACCTGCCTGCTCTGTGCCTCTGTGGGTTAGGGTTGGAAAGGGGGATAGTGGCTTCTGTTTGCCTTTCTGTCTGGGAGAAGGCTGTCCCCCAGCTCTTGCCTGGATGCCAGATACTTCAGTTCCTCTGTGTATGCCACTGGTGCCTTTCAAGGTGCTACCCCAGTGCTGAAGCTCAGAGGTAATGAGTCTGAGTAAGTTCATGTGTGGGTGCTTTATGGGGAATTGCTTGGGACTTCAATGATTTCTTCCACCGACCCAATCCCCACTGGTCTTTGCATCCAGAAGTTATGGGGACTTATCTTCTTGGCACTGGAACCCTGGGCTTTGGGTCTTGTATGGAGTTGGGACTCCTCACTCCCAAGATACCTTCTTGAATTTTTAACCACCACATGTGGGTGTGGAACCAGCCTGTTCCATGTCTCTGCTCCTCATACCAGTCTGAATGTTAGTGGTTTCTTTGATTCCATAGCTGTCAGACTTCCATTCAACCCAGTTTGTGACAGTTATGAGTGATAGTTGTTCTATATTTTAGTTGTAATTTTGATGTAGTTGTGTGAGGAAGCAAGTCGTGTTTACCTATGCCACCATCTTGACCAGAAGTCGTCGAGAATTTTCAAAGTAGCACAAATAACTCCCCTAGTGATATTGGCATAACACTTTTGTAAGAGAATCATGTTCCTTGAAGTCAATATACAGTTAATTCACATTTGGAGATGAGGCTACCATGACAACATGACAATATAATGAGGTTTGAGTAGCTTCATAAAAGGGATTATTAAAAGGAAGAGAAAAGAAATGCTTTGTGATAGAAAATAGAATACTAGATTTATCTGAACAACTTTTAACAGTCATTTGCAAGGACTTTTTGTCACTCTTTTATCATAGTTTACATTCTTTTTTTTCCCATTTCTATTACTACAGCAGTGGGATTATTTGTTCTATAATGAAAATGAGTTTCTGTACAGATTCAAGGAGCATACTTAAACCTATCAAGCACAGCAGCTGTTAAAATCTCCTGCCATTTTTCAAAGGCATTTTTATATTCTTAGGAATTTGATTGTCTCTGCCTCATCTTAATATTAATCACATGGCTAGTGTGCAAGGACAAAAGTTTATAGCTTAAATTTTCTGGCCCACAAAGTCCCAGAGGACGTTGTGACTCAGGTCCCCGGAGAGGAAGACCTAATGGTGCATGGCAAATGAGATTTGGGCCAATGTGGGTAATGGTACAATGTTAGACAAAGCATCAGAAAATCCCAGGCCCCAAATTTTGTCAAGCCAATGGAGTGACTTTGAGCAAGCCACTTACCCTCTGAATCTCATCTCTCTCATCTATAAAATGAGATGATTGGGTTTAATGATCTCTAAGATCTTTTCTTGCATTCACATCCCTTAATATTGATGTGGCATGCTTTAGTCTTTCAGGATTTCTATGGATGAGTGTTTAAATATAGAAAGTATGTAGGTAGGGTAGCCTATATTCTCTTAGGGAAACCAAAAAAAGCACGACTAGCGTTAAGATGAATGCCAGGACAGGTGCCGAGTCCATACAAATCTGTTTGGGTAGTTTAAAGTTGCTGTGATGATATGCAGCCAGGAAGAGGTATTAAAAAGCTGAGGATCATTTAGAAAATATGTAAGTAGGGATTATCTATGCCAAGAATAAAACTTGAAGAAAAGTGAAATAGTAAAATCCCTATTTACATGAATTGACTCATGTACGTTTTTGTTTGTTTATGGACAATGTATGAATAGTATATTTATTTGGTAAGGTGACATAATTTCATTGGGTAGGAGATCGGGTGGCAATTCAGATCACAGCTGTAGCCCTACCTCACAAATTTGGGCAAATTAATTATTTTTTTCTTTATTTCTGGTTCATCATCAGTTAAATTTTGAAGGTTTAGTGTTTACATTTTAGTACTTTATAAAGGAACATAACTGAGCAGAATGATTAATGGACCAAGACTCTAGAGTCAAACAGAAGTGAATGTGAATCCTAGCTCCACTGCTTACCTCTTGTGTGTTCTTGGGAAAATGAAATAATCTCTCTAAACTCAGTTTCCTCATCTGTAAGGAAAGAACATATCTGTGGTAGAAAACTTCCATTTTTGCCTGCCTGACATTTTTCCACCTTATTTTGGGACCCCTCTTTCCTATAGGGACATTCCTTCCGTGTGATTAGTTCAAGCAGGGTCTGAAAACAGTCTGCGCTCTTCACCGGTTGGGTATGACCTGGAGCCTGGCCAAGCACATTCCCTTTCTCCCTAATCAAACTCAACTTCATGGATAAGCATATGACTCAAGGCAGCCAATCAAACAGTTCTCTGAGATTTTACTCCCAGAGCTACTGGGAAGATGCTTCCTTTCTGTTTGAGTTACTAAGAGGGTAGAATATAAGTTTGAGTCTAATGAGGAGACTTTTGGAGAGATAGAGGTTGGGACAGGATAGGAATAAAATGGAGATTGAGACAGAAGTGAAGATAAAGGTAGAGATGGGGAAAGGAACAGAGTTAGGGAGAGGAACAGGAGTACAGCTAGAGATAGGGATGGGGATGGAATTGAGGTAGGGCTAGGAATAAGGATAGAGTTAGAGGTTGGGCTAGGGACAAGGAAAGAGTTCAAGGCAGGGCTAGGGACAAGGATAGAGTTAAAGGTAGGCATAGGGACAAGGACAGAGTTAGAGGTTGGGTTAGGGATAGCACCCTAACAGCATTGTTTGAGCCCTAGATCCAGCTGAACCACTACCCTCAAACATTTTGTCTCATGAACCAATAAATTTCTTTTGCTTAAACTGGATTGACTTGAAGTCCTATCGCTTACAACTGACAGAACACAATACTTACCTCATAGGGTTAAGGTAAAAGTTAAATAAAATAAAGCGTGTAAAGCACTTAGCACAGTGGTTGGCAAGACCAAGTTGCCAATGTAAGATGGCATTAAGTACACAGTAGCCATTATTAAACCTAATTAAATATAAAACACTTATTTATACTTCTTTGCTATTTTTTACCTTAAAAAAGATTTAAGACGAAGAAAATAAAACAAAAATTAAAACAGTATACTATAAAGTTCTAGTATGGTTTAAAAAATTGTTGAGGCTTTTTGTCACCTAGGGAACTAGGAGTTGAAGCTAGTTATTTAAAGTAAGGGGAGTACTTCCTAATGGAATGGATCCCTAGCTGAATCGTTCATTCATTCATTCATTCATTCATTTTTTCCCACTTAGCATCTTAGCATCTGGACATTGAGAGGCTCTAATGTGCTTGTTAAAGATATATAAGTGAGTAATATCTGAGTTCTTGCTTTTCAGAAGCTGATAGTTTAATATGGAGACAGACATAGAAAGTTTTTCAGTACTGTTGGTTAACCCAGTGCAGGGACATATAAGAGAAAAAACACATGAGTTTGCTCTGTATGGGGGTGTCATGGAAGATTTTAAAGAGTGGGGTGAACATTTGAGTTGAGTTTCTCAAGTTGTTGAACACAGGGGGGCTTTTTAGACAGAACAACCATGAACCTGAAATGTGAGGAAGCCTGGCAACATTGCTGAACATGAAGCTTGGAGGTTGGCAGAAATGGCAGATGTGAGGCTGAATGGAAAGGCAGTCCTCAGATTTTAGCAGGCCGTGTGTGTTGAGGAAAGTAGACAGTCAAGAAATGACTCCTGGAGCATAACACATGCGTGGATGCCAGGGCTCAGAACGGGGGACAGACAGCACCAAGGGTAGGTGTAAGAGAAATGGCCAGGACATTTTCAACAGTTAGGATTCACTTTGTACACATAACAGCAGGGAAAACAATGTCTTGAATAGGATAGAGGTTTATTTTTTCTTACATAAAATAGCTGAAGATAGGCAGCCTGGGACCGGTGAGGTTCTCCAGTGGTCAGACTACAAGGTTCTTTCCAGGTCACAATGTGAACCTCACTCAACATTGCACAACATGGCTGCTGGGTACCAAGCCATTGAGCTGATATTCCAGGTAGCAGTTTGACAGAAGTGGTCCAAGGAAGGTCCATATATGTGCTACTGTCTAAAATGAGGTCATTTTCCCACACCTAGTTGCAAGGAGGACTAGAATATGTGTATTTGGGTGGGCAGCAATGTGTCCGGCTAACACCCAGCATTATATTACTATAAAGAGGAAAAAATGGATATTAGGAAGAAACTAGCCATCTCTAGGATGAAGCAGCATGGCAGGGATGAGGCTAAGAGCAAAGCAATCTGATATTGCTCAAAGGATGAAGCAAGAACAAGTTCACTTGCACAGGCAATAGTGGTCACAAAGACAGACCACGTTCATGCATCCAATTGTGTATTTGCTGAATTCCAGAAAGATCTGTATGAGTATGCACATACACACCCACACACACTTACGTGCACACACTACACCATGGGTCAAAAATATTGTCCTACAGTTCTAAATAGTTTGGTCACAGAGATTATTAATAAATATGAAGTAGACTTAATTCCAAAATGTGGATGATTCAGCTTTCTCTTTAATAATCATAAAATCAGAAACATTCTTATAAACATTTTAAAACCAACTCCTTTGCTATACTCCTTACAGGTGTTTTCAAACTCAGGGGAACCAAATATTCTATGATGCCAAAAGATTTTAGAGATTTGAAATTTTTTAAGAGCTAAGATTTAAGTATTTGAGGTGAGGGCCAAAATAAAGAGAGCCATTAATTGGCCATTTTGGACATTGTGTATATCTGGCAGTCAGAAATCGGTGTTTTTTCAGATTCCCAGGAAATCAAGTCATTAAAGTAAATATTCCAGAGGGTTTTAGCATCGGCAAAGGACAAACTTATGACACTGCTAGATTTTCATTTGTTCCAGGACCCAGTGAAAATACATGTGGGGTTATACAGGCACTATTTCAAAATGAGTTGTAGGGATTGTTCATTATCCACAGACTTGCTATGCGAGGACATGTGCCAGGTGTGGGTCAGCAGACGTGGTCCCCAACTTAACAGAATCTTGTCACAATTCACTTACATTATGGCAGCCTGGTGTTCAAAATCCGCTCAAACTAGACAAACATATGCTGGATGGCTGTTAGGTAAGCATGTTTTTCAGAGTAATATATTGTACCTAGCAGGTTGCTGGAAAGTTAATTTACTCCTGATCTGCAAGAGTCATTTGGAGTTGTCATTGGGAATCCATGTCAAAGCCTTGAAGTGTGAGAGAAGAGACTTGGGCGAAACCCAGGGGCCCGCCAGGACTGACAGAGCGCTCCACGTTTGGTGCTACTACATCGCAAAGTATGTGCTAATGAACTACAAATGGTGCCACACAGTCTTTGTTCTTTGTGATATTAATGCAAGATTTGAGAATTCCAAAAATGCATTTTTAATGATTCAAGTGTATAAATATTAAGGAGGCATTAACCTTTATCAAAATGATATTTTCTTGTGTTAAAAGATCAAAATTTAACATAACAGGGCACACAGTTTGACTTTGCTGTAAAGTGGTTGATAAGAAGAACAGGATTTGCCCCCAAAATTATTCATGTAAAAACTGTGAAACCTTTCACTTAACATTTCTTTGGTAATGGCAGGAGGGGGGATGGGAGTTGGGTGAGAAAGAGGAATATTGCAAGTACTGAGAAAAGAGTAAGTTGAAAGATGTCAGTTCTTTAATTAACATGCTGCTTGTCACCGGTGAGCACCGAGAACAACAAAAATGTGTAGGCACTAAATAAAATGAGCCTTTGAGAGGTTTCTCAGCCAAAACAACCTACAGACTTTTTGTCAATTTGGAGTCACTGCTGCAAATATTTTGTTCAAATACTTTGTCTTCTGGCTGTATGGCACCAAGAAGAATGTTTTCAAGGTCAAATGAATATTTTGATAAGTCAGAATGTGGAATTCCATGAACCCACCTCCTCGAGGCTGATCAGAAACCTTGGTGAAGCAAATCGAAGCTTAGCTCAAGTCCTCACCCCAGTGATATTGCTTATATAGCTATCGATCCCCCTTTAAAATGCACTTTTCTCTCCAGCAGGATTTGTAACTGAAGTAAATCAGTTTCAGCTTCAGAAGAACCCAGGCCAGCAGAAAATAAAAAAGTAAAACTACTTATTTTTGTCTGTCGTTGTCAGAATCTCCACCTGGGGGGCAGCTTTATGACCACTGTATCAGCCCCCACACCGTTAGGGCAGCAATCACATTGAACTTGTTCCCTGCCATGTCCCCATTTCCTAGCCCAGTGCCAGGCTCATAGCAGGTACTCAGTATTTGTTGAACAAAAACACAGATGCCAAGGGTCACGTGATTAAAACTACCTATTTGAATTAACTTAGGAAGCAACTCAGGGAGTATTAAGCAGTGATTAAAAGCTTACATTATGATTCATGTCCCAGAAACTTCTTAAGGGACTTGTGAATTTGTAATATGCTAAGTCCTCAATTTGTAAAGAATTTCTGTGCTTTTGGATTTACATGTGAACAAACAATTGGGAGATATTTATTAACCCTGGACTGCAGAAAATGAATCCAAGTTGCAGGTGCTTCCATTTTAAAACAAAGAAGATGTGCTCTGAGGGGGAATAATATAAATTGTGGGACACTTTAACTGCGATTACATAAACAATTCTAATGGTACAGCACCGCATGGAATAATAATACATTTTACCCAAGATTTTCACCTCTTCGTTTGGAAGGGAAGTGCTTTCATGAGAACAACCTACACAGCAGCTGCGAAGGGCACCGTTCGTGTGTTCCTAACACGGGAGGCTTCTGCTCCCCATCACACTGGACAACATTCAGCTGGGACATCCACTCCAATTAATGTTCCCATGTATTTATTTGGGAGAAAAGGAGGAGAATGAGTACTGATTTTACCTCTAAATAAAAACAGAGTACAAGAGGAAGGCACACTTTATATAATGTAATCTGAGCCAATGACTGCCTCCCCAGCCTCTATTCCCAAGCACTGCCATCAGCAACCAAATTGGTTTTGTTCTTTCCCAGTTCGTAACTCTAAAGACTGTCTGTTTTTTGCTGGAGTATCTCCTATGTTGTGGATGTTTATTTTTTTAATTCTTTTAAAAAAGATTTTATTTGTTTTATTTATTTATTTAGAGGGGAAGGGAGGGAAAAGGAGAGGGAGAGAAACATCGATGAGTGGTTGATTCTTATGTGCCCCTTACTGGGGACCTGGCCTGTAACCCAGGTACGTGCCCTCACAGGGAATCGAATCAGCAACCCTTTGGTTTGCAGGCCAGCACTCAATCCACTGAGCTACACCAGCCAGGGCTGTATTGTGCATGTTTAATACTTAATGCAATTTGTAAATGGTTGCTGTGGCACTGACTGCTAGTTCCCACCCATTGTGTTATGTAAATGAGCCTAAGATGGTCTCTGGGTATTGACCCCTAGATTCTTTATTATTTCACCAAAGGCTGAGATCTATTAGTTCAAAAGCCTACCAGCATCAACTCAAAACTTGACACATTCAATTATTTAAAAAATATCCTAAACAAGTATATTTTTTAGCCATTTGGAGACTACTTGCTTTGCCTACCCTGTGAAACTTAACCCTGTATCTACTGGTCTTTGATTAGATAGAGCTTGTGGTTATAACACCCCAAGCTACTATGACCTTTTGTAGCATTCTGACCCAGACATATAAGACCTAGTCCCCACTCCAACCCTTCTCTTACCTTGGATTTTCCTTGTCCTCTTCCCCTCCTGGATGGGTGCCCTCACACTGGACATGGTCATGCAGTGAGGGACTTCCCCTCTCATGCAACCCTATCCAAGTGCTGTGCAGGTGAGGACGCAAGAAGACAACCATCTGTGACCCAGAAAGCAAGCCCTTGCCAGACAACAAATATGCCGGAGCCTTGATCTTGAATTTCTCAGAATCCAGAACTGTGTAAAGTAAATGTTGCTTAAGCTACTCAGCCTATGATATTTTTTGTTTTAGCAGCCCAAACAGACATAAGACAACAGCCATCATAGGAGAAAGATTGCAGCCAAGGCCCAGAGAAGTGGGAGCATGAGGGATATTTGAGGAAGAGCAAACAAGCCAGTTGACTGAGTCATGGAGCACATGTGGGGAAAGACTGGGAGAAAACCTTGAAAAGTGTGTTTGGGTCACATTTTAAGGCCCTTGAACACCATGGCTCTGAATGCCATTGGCTTTGATCAGTAGTGGAGGGTCCTTGAAGGCTCTTCAGTGAGACAGTGATGTGATGAGAACTGTGTGCCTACAAGATTTATGTAGAGATAGTGTAAAGTCTAATCTGAAGAAGGGAAAGACATGCACTTAAAAAGATTTTGCTTTAGCGGCTTTGCAGTAATCCAGCAAGATAATGAAAGTCTAAACTGAAGTGGTGGATGAGGAAAATGCAAGAGGCTATCGATCATTTCTCCAACCATCACACAGATGATGCCATCCTAAGTGTTTCATTTCTATTTTCATAGTCGTTGTTGTAGGTTCCTAGAAGCAAAGTGGTATTGCTTATAGTATGACCATATTTCTTCACACTGAACACACTAAAATACTCACAAAGGGATAGAATTAAATATTCTAATAGAATATGAAAACAGTAGTTAACTAAAGAGACTGGTTGACTGGAAACAGTAACTACTTATAAAGATAATTAAAAATGAAATTCATAAATTTATGTGTCCATCTGGTGCTACCTTTCGATAAAATACATTTGTAGTTGTTTTTTTCAAAATGCCTACTAGCCTCACAAATTAACAAAATTGAGGTTAAATATTTCACTGGGAAGGAAATAATCAAGCATAGTGGACTTCTGTAACGTATGTGAAGCAATTAGCTTGAATAACTCAGTTGCTGTTAATTGCTCAGGTGCTGTTAACAGTGCCCAAGCCATTGGAACATTAAAAGTGCAGCCACTAAGGAGAATGGTTTCAAAAGTTACTTTAAAAAGCATTTTCTGCTCTGGCCAGTGAGGTTCAGTTTGTTGGAGCATCTTCCCGTAAACCAAAAGGTCGTGGGTTCAGGTACCAGTCAGGGCACATGGCTAGGTTTTGGGTTCGGTCCCTGGTTGGGGCTCATTCCAGAGGTAACCAGTCTCTCTCTTTCCATCCCTTCCCCTCTCCCTAAAATCAGTAAGCATGTCCTCAGGTGAGGATTGAAAAAAAAAAACATTTCCCTATCGTCTTAATGAGGTGTTTGCGTCTTCTGCATTCCTTTGTCTTCTGTATTCTTCCCTCTCCCCCTGGTGCCGAGGAGTCTTCCACTCCTGGAAAATCACCCCAGTTCCAGGGAAGAAACATGTGACCTATGCTACACCAATTAATGCTTTTCATCACCCCACGCTTTTCCATTTGTTTTCCATCACCCAAGGTTTCCATTTCCACAGTGAGTGGTTCAGGGTTCATGACCGGACACAGGGAATTGGTGGAAGATCACCAGCTTTTGCTTGCGAACAATAGAAATTCTGACTTCACTTGGCTAAAATAATGACACTTATTTTCTTTTACAGCAAGAATTCTACAGGTGGAGCCATTTTGGCCGCACCATGACAAGGTCCCCAGTCTCAGCTCTGCCCTCTCCAGTGGCTTGATGTTGTCCCCAGGATGTTCTCCCCTTGGCCGTAGGAAGGCTACCAGCAGCGACTAGGATGACACACATTTTGTCTCCGCCCAGGTATGTGAAATGCAGAGGAAACCTCTTGCCCTTCGATACAACTGGGCTCATTTAGGTCATCTGCTCGGCCTGAGCCAACAGCAGACCAGGAGAATATTTTTCTGATTAACTTAAGCTTTGAGTCCTGATTCAATCATTGGTAAGAGAAATAAAAATACCATGTTTGGGTTATACTCGTCAGGATTCGTACAAGGCCCTGGAGATTAGATGGATACCCAGAAAAGAGCAATGTGCTCTTAGGAACACCTCTTAGAAGTGGAGAGAGGTGAATGCTGGTGCAAAAAGATGTATCGGTGCAAAAATGCATGTACCAACTGGGGCAACAACATGATCAGTGAGTTGTAAAACAGATTACTCTGTAGAAATTTCAAAGCAGGTGGCAGAGATGTCAGGGAACTGATTAGATGCGTCACTCCTAATAAGGACTGAAAATGGTAGAGGGCAGCAATGGAGAGAGGATTTGGTGCAAAGGATTTCAAAGAAGGAGGCACTGATGTTCTGTAAGTCTTGAGCCCCCGTCCTCAGGGCCAGGCTGGCTACTCTTAGTACAATCTGAGTGAGAGGGGCTGCAAGGGGAGCCTGCTGTTTCCCCTACAGGTAGAGAATCAGCATGGATGTGGCTTGACCCTTGTCCTGGAAATTAAGAGCCCGGAGATGGGCCGGCAGGCCGTTTTGGTGGTAGAGTGAAGGGGGTTGCTCCTACGCTATAATGGATCTGCATTCACAAAGTTTTGGGAACAATAAATGTATGAATGTTTCCCGTGGCCAGAGTGTGGGCTATACAGGTGAACTTGAGAGTCAGTAGGAGAACCACCTTCAATCTCCTTCATTAGGATCATGGCAGAAACAATGAGACCTCAATGGAAAGGGAGCTACAGTGGATCACCCATTCAGAAAAGCTTGTAGAAGAAGGAAGTGCACAAATAGCATGGATTTGCCCAGATCAGAGAAACTACAGATGGAAGACTGACTCCTGGGTATTGAGGTCTTCACAGAACCCCCCCAAAGTTAGTCAAACTTAAATATCTGCCAGACTCAGACAGTGTGAAGTCATCTTACCACACGACTAGTCAAGTAAAAACCCTCCCCTTTCCTTTCCAATCTCTCTGATCTCATTCCCACAGGAATCATAAATTGGAAAGCAAGCTGGGTGCAGAACGGCAGGGAAAGGGAGGAGGGCCGTATCCTTTAACCGCCTGCCAGTGTCCAGGCTCTAGCAGGCCCTGTTTCATTGTTCGAGGGGAGAAGATTTCACATTTAAATGAAGTTTGAAGAGCATTTTAAGTAATGGAACTGACACTGTCTTGGCATTCTACAGTGACTTTTGAACTTCGCATGAATTAAAAGAGACCCCCAAATCATAAGCTTTTCAGAAGTTTTTATCTTAGAACCACGTTACTTTGACCATGATCCACATGAGCAAAAGGGATACCCTACGTCATACCTTTCGATAACCAGGGAGATTGTGACTAGACTCTGGGACCTTTGCTACAACTGCCTCAAAACAAACAAACAAACAAACAATATCTTGATGACTGTGCTTGCAAAAAGCAGCAACAAAAGTGTGACCTCTTGAGTATGATGTTCGCTTCTTCCTAAATCTGGCACACGGGTATCTGCCCAACAGACTCTAGATCAGGTGCAGCCCTCGAGATGAAGGGAGTCCGAAGATGCAGCCTTAGCTGCCCGGACTCAGGCATGCAGCAAACCCACCCCTGCGGGGGCGGGGGTGGGGGGGCGGCATGGAATCCAAGGAGCCAGCCTGCAGCATCTGCCACAGTGCCCGCACCACACACCTGGGCACTGTATCCTGAGTAGTTTCACTGCCTGAGTGTGCTTACTCAAGAGAAAGGATTATAAGGAAATTGCTTTACAGTCTCCTTGCACATTTGGAAGCGAAGTACTCACTGACATCCAGGAGTCAGCTACAGGTCCAGGCGACACCCAGGTACAACCCTTCACTCTTTCCTGCTAAGTGGCAACATTTCCCCTGAGCCTGCTCTGTCCTCGAGCAATGAAGCTTCTTTCCTACAGGTCTGTTCACATCTTACTCATCCTTTGGGGCTGAAGGATGAAGCGATCCCTCCTCCAGGAGCCTTTCCGTGGCTCTCCAGGCTCCTCCGAGTTCCCTCTTTTCTGTGATTTCCAGCCAGAGCACCATTTTTACATGCAATTGTATAAGCCTTGGACTTGTTTGCAAATGCATTGATTCATTCATCCATAATGTTTAAGGACCCCATACAAGGTGCTTTGCTGGGTGCTAGGTGGTAAATAATGAGCCAGGCATGGTTCCTGTCTCCTTAAAGGTTACAGACTAGCATGGAGGAGGTAGACATTAAACGAGTAAACATAGAAGTCCAGGATATAATAAGAGCTATGAAAGTAAACTTTCAGATGTGTTGAGAGGGAACATTCAGGGTCTACCTTAAGTTGGGTGGTCAGAAAAGGTGTCTCTGAGGAGGTGAAATATAAATCAGAAAGCATAAGTAGGGATCAGGCAGGTGAACAGTAGGAGAAAAATCATTCCAGGCAGAAGGAATCACATATTTAAAGGCCTTGAGTCAGGAAAGTGATCAAACCATTTTAGAAATTGAGAGGGCAGTTATGTTTGGGACATTGTGGCGTGGGGCAGGTCGCTGGAGTAAGAGAAAGTTAGAAACATAGGCAGATCACATGGGGGCTTCCAGATTAAGAATTTTGGATTTACAGGGTGGTGCGGAGGGGGGACTGGAAGAGATTAGCCAAAGAACATCTATGCATATATGCATAGCCCATGGACACAGAGAGCAATGTGGGGGTGGGGGCGGGGCGGAGCGGGACAAAGAGGGTGAAATGGGGGGTATCTGTAATAATGTCAACATTAAAAAAATAAAATAAAAATAAATAAATAAACCTTTGGATTTAAATTTAAAGATATTGGAAAATTTTTGAAGGATTTGTGGCAAAGCAGTAATATGACCAAATTAGTGTTTTAAAAGAATGCCCTAGTTCCTCAGTGGAAACTGGATTGCAGAAAAGTAAGATTAAAAGAAAGGGAACTGTCTAGGGAGCGATTACAGAAGCACAGATGGGAAGTCGCAGCGGTTGGCTGCTAAGGGTGGCTGCAGGGGAGACGGAAAGAAAGGTTTGTAACTGAGATCATAAGCTTTATATCTTTTGTGTGTGCCAGGCATCTCGCTTGGTGGAAACTGATAGCTGTCCTCAGTAAGTAAATTTAATAAATCAATAAAGTAATTAGTTAATTAATTACACGCTGCTTTAATCTTTTAAAAAGAGGAGCTGATCTATATGGTTAACTGGATCAAATATTTCACAGCAGCTAAGGAAGCGATTACATAGACACGTAGTTGATCTGGCTTGTTTGCTAAGATAGATAGGCTTGTTACAAGAGTCAGTCTTGTAACTTTGGCCATGTTAACAACTAAATAATAGAAAGTTATGCTTAGTCACTACGCTGGATTAACCGCTAACATCACCAACGCTGCTGCTAGATGGTTCCACGGACACATTGTCCTGGGAGCCAGATATGGCCCTTGCCATGGCCACCATTCATCCCCAGAATGGCTTCTGGGCAATTCTCGCTTCTTCATAATGCTGTTTTCTGATTCAAAGTCTAGGGTGGACTTCTGGTTAGTGGAGTGTGGCTCAGGCGCTCACACTCTTGAAAGGTGGAAAAGTGAGCTTCCAGGGTTGGAGACAGGTTGTGCTTCCCACTAAGGTTTATCAAGTGCAGAGTATTCCAGACATAGAAATTTGGATACTAAAAAAGAGTGACAACTACTATCTGTTACCCCCATCAGTTCATAAAAGTAAACAACATTTAGTACGAAACTGTAGAAGAGGGCAAATTTGCGGTATATAGGGCCGTCTGTTAATGGAGTACAGTTTTGTTTTGTTTTTTAATAGAAAATTCACTACATAGGTCTTCCTTTTCTTCTTTTCTTCATTCATGGTGAAACTCTGCCTTGAGGCAGCTGGGTCCACAGAAAGGTTTTGGGAGCCCATGTGTGTAGTGGACATGCGCTTTGGAGTAGCAGACTTAGTCTTTGCACTTCGGCTCTCCCAGTTAGCAGTTGTACAATCTCAGGTTAGTTAAGTTTGAGATTTAAGGTCATTCTTTGTAAAATGGGAATAATAATTTCTAACTCTAAGAGTGGTTGGGGGAATTAAATGAGATGATGTATGTAAATGATTAGCAGGAAGCCTAGAACATAGGAACCAGGGATAGGTGCTCCTCTTCTGTTCTTGTCAACTTGTTCTGTGACAGTATCTGCATCCTGCACTAGACCTAGACTGTCTGCCCTTCACAGGCATGAACTGAACTGACGTTTACTGTTGAAATTCTGGTACATAGTACAATGCCTACAGAATAGGTCTATAATGAGTGCTTAGTGACTGCTTGTCAAATGAACAACTAGGTCTTATTTGAATTATTACTAATTATATGAAGTAATAGTGTAAAACACATGACATCATCCTTGGCACAGAGTAGGTATTTAATGTAAATGTGAGTTCCCAACTTCCATTTCTAGTAATAGTCTACTAGGCTATTAGCGTTGACCCTCCCCAACCTGCCTATAGATTTTTATAGATTCTGGTAAAATATATATAATGTAAAATTTACCATCTTAAGTATTTTTAAATGTACAGTTCAGTGGTATTAAGAATATTCATATTGTTGGATAATCATCACCAACATCCATTTCCAGAACACTTCTTTTTTAATTTTAAGATTTCATTTTTTAGAGCAGTTTTAAGTTTACAGTAATATTGACTGGAAGGTACAGAGGTTTCTCATATGCCCCCTGTCCCCATACATGCATAGCTTCCCCCATTATCAACATAGCTTACCAGAATGGTACTTACTTTTCCTTCCTTCCTTCCTTCCTTCCTTCCTTCCTTCCTTCCTTCCTTCCTTCCTTCCTTCCTTCCTTTTTTCTTTTTTTTCAAGGATGAACCTACATTTACACATAATAATCACCTGAAGTCCATAGTTTACCTTATGGTTCATTCTTATGTTATATATTCTGTGGGTTTGGACAAATATATAAAGACATATAATTATAATATTATATGAGGAGGGACCCCCAAAAAACCAGAATTATCTTCTGGAGGGCAGTACCCTTATAGTTCAGGCTTCCTTCACAAGGTGAGTGTTCTATGCACCCATCTGTATCAATGTACCAGCTGGCATTGCTGTGAGAGGCTGCATTCGGCTTCAGTGAACTGTTTTTGAGGACTCTTTCAAGGCATTTGCCCATTTCATGATGGGTAATTTACAAGCGCACCTGCCCACACTGCACTAAGTGTTCAGCAGTTTTTGACCAAAAATGGCGTGACTGCCATGCCCCACCCTCCCTATTCACTGGATCACGTGTTGAGTGACTTTTTGTTTGTTTCCCCAGATGATAAAAGTCCTCAAATGGAAACATTTGTCAGTGTGCAAGAGGTGAAACAAAATGACAGAAACACTAAAAGACTTCAAAATTGATGAGTTCAAAAACTTTTTGGAGCAGTGGAAAAAAAGTCTCGATAGGTGTATTGCATCAAGTGGAGAGTATTTTGAAGGTGGCTAAAGCTTAAACATAAGAATAAATACACATCTTTTATAAATAAATTTTGTTTTTGTATTTTCATTGCCCTAAAAATCCTGTGTGCTCTGCCTATTCACTTCCATATCACCCTGACTCCCTGCTACCCCAACCCTGTCAACCATTGACCTTTTTATTGTCTCTATACAGGGTGGGGCAAAAGTAGGTTTACAGTTATTTGTATGGAAAATAATACAATAATTAATAAATAACACAAGAATAAACTCTGTGTTTCTCACACTCACAACTGTAAACCTAGTTTTGTTTCATGCTGTAGTTTTGTTTTTTCTAGAATGTCATATAGTTGGAATCATATAGCATGTAGCCTTCTCAGATTGGCTCTATCACTTAGTAATGTGCATTTAAGCTTCCTCTTTGTCTTTTCATGGCTGGATAGTTTTTTTTGTGTACTGAACAATATTCTATGTCTGGATGTGTCAAAGTTCATCTATTCATTCAGCTACTAAAGGACATTTTGGTTGCTTCCACGTTTCCACAATTATGAATAAAGCTGCTATAAACATCCATGTGCTGGTTTTTGCATGGATTATGAGTTTTCAACTCATTTGGGTAAACACTAGGAATATGATTGCTGGGTTATAAGGTACAAGCATGATCAGTTTAGTAAGAAACCTCCAGATAGTCTTCCGAGGTGGCTGTACCATTTTCAATTCCCATCAGCAATGAATGAGAGTTCCTGTTGCTCCACATCCTTGCCAACATTTGGTGTTGTCTGTGTTCCAGATTTCAGTCATTCTAATAGGCGCGTGATGTTCATGCAGCATCCCTTCACATACTTGTTTGTTATCTCTATATCTTCTTTATATCATCTATATATCATCTATCTATCTGTCGAAGTGTTTTGCCCATTTTTAAATTGGTTGTTCATTTTCTTATAGTTGAGTTTTAAGAGTCCTTTGTGTAGTTTGGGTAACAGTCCTCTATCAGATTGTCTTTTGCAAATATTTTCTCCCGGTCTGTGGCTTGTCTTTGAATACTCTTGGTAGAGTCTTTCACAGAGCGGAAGTTTTTAATTTTAATGAAGTCCAGCTTATTCATTATTTCTTTTATGGATTATGTTTTTGGTGTTTTATCTAAAAAGGTGACCATACCAGGGCCATCTAGGTTTTCGCCTTGTTATCTTTCAGGAGTTTTATACTTCTGCATTTTATATAAATGTTTATCTGTGATCCATTCTGAGTTAATTTTTGTGAAGAGTATAAGGTCTGTGTCCAGATTCTTTTTTTTTTTTTTTGATGTGAATGTCCAGTTGTTGCAGTGCTGTTTCATAAATGGGCCTTGGTTTTGTTTGCCTTGCATTCCAGAGGGGATAGAATTAAATGTCTTCTATTGAGCTAGAGAACTGAAGGATACCCCCTACATAAACATGGGCGTGAAGGGCTACGATCTTGGGGTAAAGATGACGTAGTCATCATTCTGGTCTCTGAAATAGATTTATCGTAAAGTTAATGAAACTTAAACTTTAAGGCTCCTCATTCACATTAATGTCTTCTAAGGCCCAGGGAGGGCCTTGGAAATGTTTAAAATTGAGACCAAAAAGTGGTTTCCATACTTCCAAGGAAAACCTGGTTGTTCTGTAGCCTTAGTAACAAGAAGCTATCAGAACTGGTTTTAAACCCCTGTTCAACAGATCAAGGACATCTTGTCCAAATGAACACCCTTTGGCACATCAACCAAACAGTGTCAGCTACTCACTCCTGAACGTTAGCCAACCGGAGACTCACTCCAATGAGCCTGCCTCTGAATGTCAGCCGATTAACAAGACTCACCCAGGAACAGCTACTAAAGATGATGTTAATCCACTTGTCCCCTGAAAATAACCAGTACTGGAACTCCGCCCTCACTAGAACCCCCTATAGATCAGCAACCTGCTCCATCAGGAGACGGTGTGCCTGATTATAGCAGACAATAAATTTAGCTTGTTTGTATGTGCTTTCTTTCAAATATTGAGTGGTGGTTTCATTCTTTGACAATGTGATCATATGTTTTTGTGAAGTTTGCAAAAGTAAGATATTTTGACTGTGAGTGGATAAGATCGCTGTCTCTTTGCAGTCCTATTTATTTTCTGTCAAGCTTCCTCCTATGTTGGGGCTTTGAGTGGCTAAGTTCGTATGGCATAAAAGCAGTGGTAGTGCTCAAACTCTAGAGATGTACATTTGTAAAGTCACAATATTTTAAAAACACAGATTTTGATGAGCTATGTCTGAAGGATGACAAAGTTAACAAAACATTTTTTAAAAATAATTAACTGACTGACAACCTAGAACACTGTATCCAGTAAGAAGATCTTTAATGAATAAGGGTAGCCCTGGCCAGGTGGCTCAGTGGGTGGGAGCATACACCAAAAGTTTGTGGGTTCAATCCCCAGTCAGGACATATACCTAGGTTGCATATACCTGGTTGGGGCGTGTACAGAAGGCAACCTATCAATGTTTCTCTCTCACATCAGTGTTTCTCTTTCTTTCTCTCTTCCTTCCTCTCTCTAAAATCAATAAACATATCCTTGGGTGAGGATTAAAAAAATAAGAATAAAGGTAAAGATATTTGTAAATAAACAAAAACAGAATTTATCACTACCATAGAAGGAATGAAGAGCAAATAAGGTGAAAAATATGGGCATATGTTAAAAAATATTAACTGTATAAAACTACAATAATATGGTCTGGTGAGATTTTTAAATGAATTAACATATAAAGCAACAACAACAAAAAAATACAAATTGGGATATGTTCAATTAAGTTAAAACGTTCTAAAATCCTTGAATTATCTCGGAGGTAAATAAAGATATTGATTGACTTTAGACTTTGATGTATATGTATATTTTGTGGATACTGTGGTTTCTAAGGCAACTCTCTCCAAAAGAACTTTCTGAGATGGTGAAAATGCCCCATTGAACTGATCATTACAGTAACCACTAGCTGCATAACTTAGAGCACTTGAAATGTGGCTACTGTGACTGATGTACTAAATTTTAAATTTTATTTAATTTTAATTAATTAAAATATAAATAGCCACATATGACTAGTGGCTACCATGCTGGAGAACGCAGTTCTAGGTTAACCATGAGCAGAATAGAAACAAAATGTATAAACTGAAAACTAGTAGGAGAAAAATAAAATAATAAAAGTATTCTACTGATCAACAAAATGTAAGAAAGAAAGGAAAGAAAAAAGAAACACTGAATATACATTAGAAATGAGAAATAACATTTTAAAATCTAAATATATCAGTAGTTGTATTAATAACAAATGCACAAAAGAATGCAGTTAAAGGGCAAAGATATTCAGGCTACTATTATCAGGGGACACATCTAATCCTAAGGTAGACATTAGGGAAAACATATATCTTGCAAAATTACTTACCAAAGAAGGTTGGTACAGCTGCATTGATATCATAAAAAAATAAACTTTAGGGCAAAACAGCTACTAAAGATAGAGGGTAATTTCATATTGAGAAATATATTCAGTTCTCCAGAATATCTAACAATTATAAAAGTACATGGTTGATCAACAAACATATCTTCTAAATAAATGAAGCTCAAATTGGAACACTCAGAGAGAGTACATGCGACTACAAACAGGGTGGACAATGTTAATTCCCTTATCTCAATAAATAAGCAAATAAATAAAACAACAAGCAGAAAAAGCAAGAATACAAAAGATTTGTGGGATATAATGAACAAACTAGATTTAATCAAAGTATATAGAACACTGCAGAATGCTATAGCTATTAAATGTTAAATAGGAATTTTTATGAAGAACTTCAAACCAAGATGTTTTAAAATTTAGAAAAATGGGGAAATTCCTAGAAAAAAATATGATACCAATTTATTCAAAATGGAATAAAATTTAAAAACCTAAATTTAGATGTGTGATCAAAAGTTTCCCACAAAGAAAATTTCCGGCCCAGATGGTTTCACCGGTAAGTTCCACCAAACATTGAAGGAAAAAAAATAAGTCTAACCTTATATGAAACTGAAATTTTAAAAGACGGTACACTCCCCTATGGTTCTATGAAATTAGCAAAACTTTGAAACCGAAACCTGGTAGAGTATAAAAAAAGAGAATTACAGTCTAATTTACTCATGAAGCTGGGTGTAAATAAAAATAAGCAAAATATATAATGGATAAAATATTTTTACTAAATTGGTTTATATCAAGAATGGAAAATTCGTTTAAGAATAGAATACCAATCTAATATTATAGAATATCACTTTATATCATCATCTCTAGAGTTGCAGGAAAAGCATATGATAAAAATTTTTTCCCAATCATGTTGAAACTGTTAGTAAACTTGCATAATTTATTATTGTTCCTCCTAAAACTTCTGATATTAAAAAAGAATTTTATTCTAGTAAAGGACATTCCGATAAGGAATAACCATAAAAATCTTCAGTAAACATCATACTTAATGATTATACCTAATGATTAAAAAGTTTTCCCTTGAAATCAGGAACAGAACAGGGATGCTGCTATCAATACCTTGTACTAGAGGTCCTGGGAGAGCAGTTAAACAAACAAACAAAATGAACAAAAATATAGAGATTTTTAAGGATTAAGAATTGTCATTATTCACAGATAATATGAATATATGCACTGAATATCCAAAAGAATCTACTGAGGGATTGTTATTATTAGGGGTTGTTGTTTTTAATTTTAATGAAGGATTAGCAAACCAGTTGGACATAAAAACCTTACCAAATCAATACATGACAGCAGTGGAACTATAGAACAGCCCAAATGTCTATTAAAATAACAGAATGAATAAATGAATTATGCTAGAGTCATACGATGGTTTATATACAGCAATAAAAGTGAATTGAATTATAGGTACATGAAAGTTTGTGGATGAGTTTTACAAACATAATGTTGAACAAAAATGCAAGACACAAAAGAATCATAACATACATTATGATTCTGTTTATATACAGTTCAGACTCAGACATAAATTATACTCAGTGAAAGAAGCAGTATATACTGTCTGGTTCCATTTACATAAAAGTCTACCAAAGACCAAACTAACCAATAGTGACAGAAAGCAGATTAGTGGCAGCCTGGGGCTGGGACTGGGGGATTTGCTGCAAAGGGACATGAGGAAATTTTGGGGGGTAGTGGAAATTCTATATTGTGACTGGGGTGGTACTAACATAGGTAGAGACCTTTGTAAAACTCACTAATCTGTACACTTTTAAATGCGTATACCTACATGTATTCTGAAGTTATATACTTTGCATGGGGTATAGTAATTGAACCATGTTAGCAGTGATAATGTTGGTGGAAGACCTGAAGCACATTTTTAAAAAATAAGTTATGACAAATGCCTTATGTAAAAAGTATTTTGTCGCATATATTTTCCTTCCAGTGTAAGTATGAGAGTTGGTCCCTGTTTCCACGCTGATATTGGGGAGACTAAGGTTAAGAGAGGTTTAACCCTATAAAGTAAACTAGAATCCTTGTATTGTGCGTTGACTCTCAGTTGCATACTTTTTAGACAAGTTTTTTCTTCATGTTTCTTGGCTTTGATTATTATCATTTTTATATTCCCAGAAAACTGACATTTTTTCCCCCAGAAATTAGTTGCTGACTTTATCAGATGGGTAAATTAGATCATGCTGTAGTAATGAAAATGGCAACATCTTAGGGGATTAATAGAACACACATTATTGCTCGGTCATGCCAAGTCCCGTTTTGGTCTATGTGCCTCTGTGGACAGATCTTCTCCGTGTGGGACAAGGTTACCATGCTGGGCTGCTTCAATGTCAGGGTCAACATGCCCTTCCGTGAACACCAGTGTAGGGAAGAGTGAGCTGGACAGTGAAACACTGGCAACAAAATGTTTTCACATGGCAGCAACCATGCCATACATTTCATTGGCTAAGACAAATCACATGTTTATTCCTGCCTTCAAGGAAGTCTAGTTCTCCTATAAGCCCAGAAGGGGAAGAGAACTGATATATTATTGAACAGCATAATGTCCATCCCAGTTACCTGCTAAATTAGGCCAAAATAAATTTTTGTAAAAATGAATTGAGTCCCACTTGAATGAGAAGCACACTGGTAATACTAATATCTAGCTTTAGTTTCATACTTTGGAATTTATGAAGAATTTCCCCAACATATTTGTATTCTTTTATTCTGCAGATTTTCTGAGCACTGGTTATGGGCCAGGTGCTATGCTAGGTACAGAACATAATAAGACATAGGCTCTGCCTTTCTGCCTAATGATACCATGTGATTATTGCAATATAAAAGCCCGGATGGGCCCAATGATGGCTGAGTGAAGGGAGATTCAGGGATACCAGAAGTGATACTTACTTAAGCTAGTGTTTCAAAAAAAAGCAGGAGTTTATAAGACAAATAGAATTGGGAAATGGGAAAGACAATTTAGGGAGTGAGAAAGGCATGTACAAAGGCAAAGAATGTTATGAGGGGAACCCCGCCAAAAAGTGAAATTATCTTCCAGAGGGCGCCTTATAGAGCAGGCTTCCCTACCTAACTGAGTGTTCTAGGAACCCATCTGTATCAGTGTGCCAGCTGGCATTATTGTGAGAGGCTGCTTTCGGCTTCAGTGAGGTTTTTTGAAGACTCTTTCAACACATTTGCCCATTTCGCGATGGGTGATTTATGAGTTCACCTGTCTACACTGGGCTGAGTGTTCAGCAGTTTTTGACCAAAAACTGCATAACCTGGTGCCCCACCTTCCCTGTTCACTGAATCTCATCCTGAGCAATTTTGTTTGTTTGTTTGTTTCCATCGGTGAAAAAAAAAGTCCTCAAAAAGAAACACTTTGCTGATGTGGAACAAAAAAACAAAACAAAACAAACAAACAAACAAAAAAAACCTGGCAGAAGCACTAAAAGACATCAAAATTGATGAGTTCAAAAACTGTTGTGAACAGTGGAAAAAAGTCTCCATAGGTGTATCGCATCAAATGGAGAGTGTTGATGGTAACTGAAATTTAAACATAAGAATAAATACACAATTTTTGATAAATATATTCCATTTTTTACGTCCCCTCTTGTATCTTACAGGCTCTTCCCAAACTCCCCCAAAATTATTCGTTCAACACTCTCCTAATTTTATAGATCAGGAAACTGAAGCACAAGGAAGGAAATGACTTTTTCAGGTTACATACCTAATGCAAGGCAAAGGAGACCTCAAACCTTTGGATTCCATATCCCCTGCTCTGAACACTTGTCATCACCCAAATACAAGACACACTTTCAAGTAATAAACATATATAATTCACTCAAAATTTCTTGATCACATTAATGTCTGGAATAAAATGAGTAGTTAGTAAAGGATGGTAAGATGTAAAACTCTAGGTGACTCTGCCCTCTATGCTCAAGCTATTTCTGCTGCAAGCAGGCATAAATTGTGTCTCTCTTTTTTTAACTGAGGCATAATTGACATATAGCAGCATATAGGTTTCAGATATATAGCATAATGAATTGATATTTATATATATATTGCAAAATGATTACCATAAGTCTAGCTAACATTTGTCACCCATACATGGTTACAGTTATTTTTTTCTTGTGATGAGAGCATTTGAGATTTACTCTCTTGGTAGTTTTCCAATACATAATACAGTATCATTAGCTAGTCAACATGCTGTACTTTACATTCCCACAATTATTTATTTTATAACTGGAAATTTGTACCTTTTGTATCTCTTTTTTATCATCATTTCTCTAGTTTCAGTAAAGTATCTGATACATTATAGGCTCTCTATAAACACTTATTGATGGAAGAAAGGAAGAGAGGGAGGGAGGAAGCAAGGATGGAAAGAAACAGGAAGGAAGGGAGGGAGGAAGGGGCGGGGTAGAAGGGAAAGGAGGAAAGGAAAGGAAGGTGGGAAAGGAAAGGAGGAAACAAGAAAGGAAAGAGTCTCCAAGTCTTTATCTTTACATCAATGGGTAAGTTTCTTCTGATATATTTAATTACTAAAATAACCCTTTAATTTTCATTCATAGAACTTTCAGGGTTTTTGTGTGTGTGTGTGTGTGTGTGAGAGACAGTCCATTTTTCACAGACCTAGAGCAGCTAGAACATAGAGGGTGGGTCACAGAGAAAGTTTAGTGCTTTGAACATGGTAGATATTCCCTAAGTGTGGGTTGAATGACTGAATGGCAAAATCACGTCTGTCATTATTCATCTGAAAAAACACATCTGTGTGGTTTAAACCTTCAGAGACTAAAGATTTATTACACATTAGCGATTACTTCAAACATTGGAGATTAATGAGGCATGAGAGATTACTCCAGACTTCAGTGATCTCAGGAGTTTAGTAAACACTTCAAGCTCTTCAGTCATTATTGAAAGGTCTGAGGGGGCCCTAGCAGGCCTTATTTATAGAAACTCAGGCTCTGCACCAGGGGTAAGTCTGCCATTTTTACTGTGAAAGAAGATTCAAAAGAAAGTTTGGGGTGATTGCACACCAGTACTTATCCCAAGGGTTTACCAAATTGCTCCAGTCAGTCACCTTTAGGATTAACCATTTCGTATGGCTCTTCAGAGAGCCTTGCAGCTGAAAACAGAGACGCTAAAAGGCTACCTGTCTATCAGTCGGCAATGAGTTTTAAGAACTTACTATGCATCAAAGAGTACATTGATTTGTCTGAAGTGGATACTAAAGAAACAAATATAAACCATATTCTTGCACTTAAGAAGGATGTAAACCACATGGGGAAATATAAGAGAATAATTAAAGAAGTCTTGAGTAAAGTGCCAAATAATCAGACAAAAGGTCTACAAGAAGGGAAAACCCACAGCATACCAAGAGCACCCAGGAAGACTTATTGGGTGAAGCAGGAGTTGAAATGTCTGGGTTTGACTGCCGGTCCTGCCTGTGGACTCCTGTGATCCAGGCACACAGTATTTCACCTCATATGAAATACACATGTATTTCCTGTGAAATTACAACCCTTGTGAAATTATTCATGGGCTGCTTACTCTGTCCAGAATATTTTGTTTCTACTTTTCTTTCTGGCTAAATTCCTTTACAAGGTCCAGTTCAAATATGGTTTCCTTTTCTGGAGCCTTCCCCTACTCCTTCGGCAGCTGGGCACAAGTCGGTCACTTGCTGCATTCCGCTGCCACAGCCTTTGTATGTGTCTGTAAGGCAGCACTAACCACACCGGAGTGCAACGGTTGTTCATGTGTCTAATTCCCCACTCCACAGTGCCTGGCAAGTCATGAGCTCTCAATAAATATTGTTTGCATGGCTGGTTCGATCAATTAACCTGAGCATATCTTTCTAACAAGAGAGCGGGGGAAATCTAGTGGGATGGGACCAGTCATGGAAGGACCTTTTAAAGGACAAGGCAAGTATTGGGTGAGGGGAGGAAGGAAGAAAGGAAGAAAAGATATGTTTAAGATTAACGGAAAACACGGGAGCTGGGGTTCTATTTAGATGACTCAGAAAATAAAAGCCTTCTATAATCTCACTTTTTAGAGATATCTACTGCTAACATTTTTTGTGTGTTTCCCAGCATTTTCTCTATGCATATGAATACACTGACAAATTTTCCTGCAATTTATATTCCTGCTTTTCATGTAGGAGAGTGTTCAAAAATCCAGCCAAGCAAAAAATATTTATTGTGTGCTTAAGAATTGCTATATTATGGTAAATAAAAGAGACATTATCCCCGCTTTCCATGGATTTTATAGTATAGTGGATAAAATAGCATCTACAAAATTATAAATTCTTAAGTAAATGATTAGAATGTGCAAAGATTCATCTCCACCGTTGCTGTGGATGATTCAACACAGGCATGATGTGATGAAAGCAATATTTATGCTGATTACATTGGCAGCAGAATAGGCTGAAAAGGGCAAGTGTTGTGAGGGACCTGGGTATGGGTGAGAGCAACGGAAAGAGAAAAAAAGGGAAACCAAGAAATATTTTAAAGCAAAATTTCCCAATCCATCTGGGGATACAAGGATAAACTTTAGGCTTTTTGAACCCTCAAATTTAAACTTTATATATTTTTCTATGGACAGTGAGTTTTATAGGTTTCAGTAATCTCTGTGTGGGCAATATAGCCAGGTGTTTTATGATTACTGACACTGGAGTTTGAAAATCTAGGTTCAAACACCATTGCTATCACTAGCTTTCAAAATGTAGGCAAGTTACTTAGCCTTCTCAAGATAACAAAGCAACAAAACAACTCCACTGTTGTCTTGTGGCCTCTCAAGTCTTGGCAGGTTCACATGGGATTCAGGCAAATGGAGGAAAATTTGCAGAGCTGTGGGGATGCCTGAAATGCCTTTACTCAGGAGTGGGGCGATCCACTCAGGCCGCAAGCCGTGTGTTGTGCTGCGGGAAGTCCCGACTCCCTTATCTACTAAATACACACAAAGCCGGCAGGGTACCAAGATATTATATAATGGAGTGTGATTCTGCGCATGTGGGCCCATATTCAAGGTTGTAAGAATACTGCTTAATCATAGTTGCCCAGACATCCGGGTCAGGGAGCCTGACTGACTCCATTTTCCCTACAACTGTAAAGTGCCTATTACCCATTAAAATAATAATAATAAAAAAAAACTCTATAGGGGTCTATTACCCAAAAGATAAAAATCAGTACTTTAAAGAAAGAAACGACAAAACTTAATGTGAGGTTAATAAAGAGAGACAGAGAGGAGGAGACTTAGAAGAAAGGGGATCCCAAGATTTCCGGTGTAAAATGGTAAAATGGGTTAAGATTTATTACAGGAGCTTGAAGAACTCCTAAAATATGTTCCTGTAGGAGCAGAGGCCCTCTGCATGGCACGGTTTCTAGTATACAAGGAGGGTCAGATTATAGATTTGTTTTAGAAATTTTACATCGCTTTGTTGATTATAAAAAATGTTGACCCATTTTCATTGAATACTAGAAGCAGATGTTGGTAGAATGGGGAAGATGGGGGGAGAAGAAAGCTGAGTGGGAGAATGGAGGAGGGGAGCAGGATATCTAAGGACCTTTAAATTCTGAGCATCTACAAGTAGGCGCTACTCACATAGCAACTGATGAAATTATTACACTTGGCTGGGAGTCAGGTCAGGGCTGGACCTCAAAACATTGTTTACAAATAACACATATAGTTGCAGAGATGCTGAAAGGATTCAGAGAAGTTGTCGAAGCTCATACAACTGAAACATGTGTATCTCACTGCCAGACCGCACCGTCTGTAGTACACTGAGTTGATATATTTATTTTACTATAGTTTTTCTTTCTCCTTTTATAATTTTGAGAAAATTTAAACTACAGAAATACTGTAAACTGACCATTAAAATTATTTTTGTTGTATTTCCTTTATTAATTAATACCTGTATATAGCTTTTAATTATCTTACAAATAATGCAGAACACCCCTCTGCCCCGACAAAATGGCAATGACCTGGGCCCTTCTCATTTTCTAAGCCATCGCAGAGACCTGTTAAGCCGCTGTAATGAATGTGAGGAGAGACTCACAGGGTGAGGACAGCAAAGCATTTTCAAAGGACTCCATGAGAATTTCTGCTTTAATCATACCTTGAAAGTTGTTAAAAAAAAAAAAAAAGCAGGTTATTTCCATTTACCACTGAGTAAATGTTTGTTTTCAACAAGGCAGGTCACAAGGGCTTTTGAGAATCTTTTATTTACTTGCCCAGGAATTTGGGGAAATAAAAAAAGAAATTAAAATACATTGGTTTTCTATTCTCAAGCTCCCAATCTAGCTGTGGCATCAAGATTTATATCTAGGAAACGATTAGGGAAGAAAAGTAGATAAATCCTGGAAGTCTCAGGATGCTAATTTAGAAAAGGTTCTTTTCTTTTACAGTCAAAGAAAAAAGGTTTGTAATACTGTCTTTAATTATTTAAAGCCCAAACCATATCTTCTAGGCTTATGATACAAAATGCACCCCTTTTGATGCAGGAATAGGAGCTTCCTGAACAATGTAAAAACCACTAAGTACACGCCATGTTCATTGTCCCTTTAGGGGGAAAGATGGTTCCTTGTATCCAAAGTTATCAGGATTCTGTTATCAGGATTCAGGTGTTCTACAACCCTGTTACCCGGCCAAAATTGACTCAACCAGAAATTGGGGTCAAAAGTAATTGTTAATAGTTGAAGGTGGTAATAAAAGCTAAATATTTAAAGAACACTTACTGTGAGTCAAACACTGTGCTGAGGCCTTCACTTGATTGTTTTATTTAACCTTCACAACAGTTCTGTGAGGTTGGCAGGGATGTTATCAAATGTGTGTTAGTAATAATACACATATAATTACAGAGCTACCCTGACAGGATGCAAAAAGTTTTTAATAATCACACAAGGTTAACCATGTATCTCATGACCATCTCACAGCATCACAGAGGCTTTGTAACTTGTCACATGTCACAGGGTAATAAGTGAAGTTGCTGGGGCTTGAACCGAGGGCCTTTCTCTCTGCCTGACTCCAGAGCCCTTAATTTAACCAATAGCTCATGCAGTCACCTCCTTCGCTCAGTAAGGGTGCTCCATATTGGATGGCTATGATTCAGTTGAACCCTCTCCCTCCAAACAGTATGTTGAATGGGATGCCTAGAGAGAGAGAGAGGATGGGAACAACAGAAATACAAAAGAAGTAAAGACAGAGAGAAGAGACGCAGGAGGAGAGGCATTAGCAGCAACCAGGAGGGGTGAGATGATGGCTACACCACTGAGACGACGGCAAGGTCTCAGAAGTGCTGGACACACTACACGACCCTGAAGGATAGTCAACACTCCGGCTCTCATTAGGCTTCATGATATGACATTTCCTCTCTGGCTCTTGCTCCCTGAGCAAACCTAACCACCACAGAAATGATGTTTTGCTTGGGCAAGAATCAGGTTCCTAAATAAACTGTCATCTCGGACAGTTAACTCTGACAACATGCATGGCACTTAATTAAAGAGCAACATGGAGCTCTCTTCAATTAATGACAGAGGTTAGCAGCCCTTGGAGAGAATTTAGGGACTAATCTGACCAGGAATTGAGACCCGCTGAAAGGCGACTTGAGAGACTTATTAGTTTTCCAGACCTTCCGCTTCTTGGAATTCTCTTCCAGCATTAAATTAGGCTTAAATTACTGTTGAGTAAAGATTTAGTATTATAGTTTTTGCTCTAATGGAGGGAGTCATGTAAGGAGCATCATTTAAAATAATAAGTTCCTTTTGTTTCCTTGGGAGGAAAAGTTCATTTTTTCCAGGTGAGGAACATATGCTTCCTCTAATTACAAAGAGAATTCTAAAAACAAAATAGGTTTTCTGCCTTTCTCAGCTGCCAGGAAACTCGCAGACATAGTATCAAGTGTGAAGGCGGTAACTAATGGATCTCAGATGCCTGGGGCCATTTACGGATCTGCAGTTTCAAGTGCTTTTGTTCTCATTTTTAAAGAAATGAACCTGTTTTTGTATATTTCACTATTGTAAGTTATCCCCAGACATTTGGAAGTGCCACGTTGAACCATATGAAGTTGCCAATGGCCAATAATTTTTAAAGGAGCAATTCTAGATTGTTCAACCTTTAAATCAGAAGTAAATGCAAGCTGGATATACGCACATGGGGAATCGTCCCAAAGGGCATATGGCAGAATTTTAATGGTGAAATCCTGTGATGGGACTATACATGCTTTTATTTTCTTCTTTCTGCTTTTTATATTTTCTATTACTTCTGATTTTCTCACCAACACTGATACTTCTTCCTCTTTGCTTCTGTCACAGATTGTGCCTTATTATCCTGTACTTACTAATCTGGGTTGCACCTTAAAACAAAACAAAACAAAAAAACCTGCGTCTTTCTCCTGTGAATTTCTTGGGAGCAAATACTGGCAAACACTATGTCTTGTTTATCTTTATATTCACTATGCCTGGCACATAAGAGGGATTCAGCAAATGTTTGTCCAGTTGAATGAATAAATGTGTCTATGTCTGGCTTAACCAAATCAGAACATAATTCATTTATAACTTTTTAAGTAATTGATTTTTCTAAAAATAAGTGAATAAAGTTTCGTAATGACTTCTCATATTTTATATCTTTTCCTTTATTAATGTGCCAACCTTTGCATGACGTACATTCTTATATTATATTCGGGTGACATTTATTTTTTTTTAAAGTTTATTCTGACCCAGCAGTGGCTTTTAGCATCACATGGCTATGGCTCTAAGGTCATACTTGGATCTTTTTCAGGTTTCCTAAACCGAACAGAAGCTACGTTTGAAGGAAGTCCTTCACTCTTGTCCTTCCTGGCTTGGAATTGTTTTTTGTAATGAACCCAGTATCTATCCAAATTCTACAGCAGATAACCTTGAGGGCATTTTGTCTCAGAGCTTTCCTATGTGATTTACATCCATCAGCCTGTGCGGGGTTTACAGCATCCCTTTAAGAATGAGCAGTTTCAAATCATAATGATGTCCTGGGCCTGAAATGTATCAACATCTTCACTCTCCCATGTGCACGAGGAAGACAGGCTGTGACACAAGCAAGTGCTTCTTAAAATTTAATGCACATGCAAGTCACCTGGGAATCTTATTAAAAAGTAGATTCTGATTCACTTGGTCCGGGGTGGGGCCTGAGGGTCTGCATTCTAACAAGGTACAGCTGGTGCAGCTGGTCTGGGAATAGAAGGACTATAAGCCTTCTTGTGTAGTCCTGGGTATTCTAAATTCTCCAATTTGCAGTCGGAAAAGCACTCATCTCTAGTAAATGTAAAAGATCCACAGGCTGGTGGCATCCCTTCTGAGCCCTGTTCCAGGTTAGCTAAAGTTTTTGGTGGTTCTCCATCCCCTTTCATCCTTCCACATGCCCTCTGTAAGGTGCCTCATGGAAGTCCAGGATCCTCACGGTGGCATTCCACGTGGGCATGGCCTTACCCTATACTCCATGCTGTCCTGTCATCTGTCATGCCTCCAATCAACTTAAGTTCCCACTTGAATCTATTTTGAGGAATCAGTGCTCAATAATGCGTCAGTAGAAAACAGGGTTTAATGTGGTAATTTCAATTTGAAAACAAAAGTGTTGGTTTGCATCCTTGCTCCTTGCCCTGGCATTCACCAGATACAGATGTCAGCAAAGCCATTCATTACCTGTGGAAAACTGAATAATGCCCCCCCAAAATGTCCACAGCATAACCCCTGGAACCTGAGAATGTTACCTTGTATGACAAATGTGATTACCTTGTATGCAGAAGTGATTACATTAAGGTCTGAGAGGGAGAGATTATGGATTATCAGATATGCCCGATGTAATTACAGGGATCCTTAGAAGAGGGAGGCATGAGAATAGAGCTGGAGAAGGAAATGTGAAGACAAGGGCAGAGCTCGGAGGGATGCAGTCACAGCCACGCTGGTCTTTAGAAGCCGGAACAGGGAAGGAACAGGCTCCCCTGGAGCCTTCAGAACCAACCAGCCCTGCCAACATCTTGATTTTAGACACCTGGTCTCCAAAATTGTAAAGGGAATAAATTGTGTTGTTTTAATCCACTAGGTGTGCCGGTAATTTCTTAAAGAGGCTTTAGGACATTAATACAATGTTTCTATTTCTTAGTCTGCAAAACTGAGGCTAGTGAGAGCAAGGCTAACGACAGCACTGAGGTGAGTTTTAAAATACAGGGGGTGGGCAATGGAGATCTACAGTTGTGAGTAGGCAAAACAGTTTGTTCTTGTATTATTATTTATTAATTATTATATTATTTTACATAGGAACAGCTGTAAACCTCCTTTGCCACCCCTGCATATATGAAAGCATTTTGAGAACTAAAGCTATGGATCTCAGATCTTACTGGAAATAAGAATCATTTGAGAGCCTGTGAAAGTGGAGGTTTTTCTGTGCCAGAGATTCTGATATTATATATTTGGATTTAGGCTTATGAATCTGCATTGTCAACACTCACTTGAATCTTTCTGACTTACACAGTCTGTGGACTGTGCCTACAGACATTGCTCTGATGTGTGATTACTGATTAGAATTCAAGCCCTTTGGTGGGCCAGAAGAGGAGATTTGGGGGGAAAGTGTTACGCAGAACAGAGAGAGACCTGGGTCAGGAGGCGCTCTACCCCCACCTCGGTTCTCATCTCGCTTGCAAGAGAATAATTCAATCAAGAGATAACACGTATAGTGGAAATGAGGTAGCAAGTTTATTTATGAAACACATACAAGCACGAAACAGCAGGCGGGCACCCAGCTAAGCCTAAATGCCCCTCATGTAGAGGAAATAAAGTTGTTAGTAAGTTTGTTAGTAAGTTTGTTCTATACCCCTAAACTGAGGCTACAAGTGGATGCTTAGCTAATCTAAGTACGCCAATTATTGGGGTTCGGGGGTTATATAACTTAGCTGACTTCCAGAGGTCCCCCCCTTTACTCCCCCTTCTAAATTCTGGGAACAATGTAGGGCTACAAAGCCTTTCTTTCTCAGTTAGTAAAGGCTCTTTGTCTTAGTGAAATTGTTACAGAGGCCCTCTTTCCCAGCGTAGACCCTCCTCTTCCTCATGTGCAATTCCCACTTGTGATGTTCAGAGCACCGGGCAATCTTAGTAAGATTATTACAGAAATCCCTTTTCACAGCACAGCCTCAAGGACTTTCCCCTCCTCCTGCACTAATTTGCTTGTGATACTCAGGACACCTGGCAATCTTATCGAACAGAGCTCAGGACTGCTGAGGTAATTGATGAGATGTATCTTCCTTTTGCTTCTAGTCTCCTGTATTAAGTTATTTGTTAGACTGTGATGGTAAGGGCCCTGCCTTTATTTCTCCTCTGGCCACTCATTCCTAGCTGCTATGGAACAAAAGGAAGTGAAAGTCTAAATCACTGCACGGGGAGTCGCTTAAGAACGAACGTATCTTTGCACGGCGCCCTCAAAAGAGGTCGGGATGCATCATCTCAGAGGTGGCATCTATACGATAATAATGATGAATTGCTGTCCAGCAGCAGGTGGTGGCAGTAGCTGTGCCGGCTGCACTCACTGGGCCATGACGCTTCCTGCCATTCAGAGTTACGGCATGTCCCCGGGGCAGCTTGTCTGCCCCTCATGTTCAGAACACACTGGTAGTCTCTCATTAAGGACGCCTGAACTAAATGCATCTTCTCTATAAAAAACTATGCTCGGAGAAGAGGACAGGCAGGTTTTTATAAATAAGTAAATAAACAAACAAACCAACCCTTGTCGGGGTCTTACTTTGTGCCAGGCGCTAAGATTCCATTCTGAGGGAACTCACGGAGCTGAGACGTAGACATGTAGTCACCACAGGGACTGATGTAAAGGGTCAAAAAGGCTAGAAGATTCTTGTAGTAGAGGAACAAGAATACTTAACACTCAAAGTGCTAATAAGAACTTTAAAGTGCTTAAACGAATGCTTTGTACCTTCTTAAAAATATGGCTGTCCGTCAGTGTTACATGAGCCCACAGGGAATAATTAATTCTGCCTGAGGCTGGTGTGATGACTAATTTTATGTGTCAGCTGTAACTGCACAGGATGCCCAAATATTTGGTTGCACATTATTTTGACTGTTTCTGTGAGGGTATTTTTTGAATGAGTTTAACATTTAAATTGATAGATTGAGTACATCGGATTGACCTCCCTACTGTGAGTGAGCCCTGTCCAATCAAACGAAGGCCCCAGTAGAACAAAAATGTTGACCACCCCCACAAAAAGAGGGAATTCCTCCTGCTGGGCTGCCTTTGAGTTGGGACATTGATTCTGACATTTGCTGCCACCCTCCCTACTGCCTCACGCGGAAACAGTGGCTCCCCTGGGTCTCCGGCTCGCTAACTTCAGATCTTGGGCCTTGTCAGACTCCACAATTGTGTGAGACAATTCCTTATAATAAATCTCGTTCTCTCTCGTATATATAGTTACATCCTTTCGGTTCTGTTTCTCTGGAGAGCTCTAATTTATAAAGGTGGTTATGTGAGAAGTCTTCACAGAAGAGATTACTTTTCAGAGAGATGTTGAAATAATAGCTGATTTATTTATAAATATTCTACATTATAATTATGAATTGTAAATTCATCTAGCATTTGTTCATTTCAACACACATTTAGAGTTGAGATGACTTCAGTGAATGCTTATCATATGCTCGGCGCAGAAGTGGAGGCAAAGACCAAGACATCAGCCCAACCTTCTGGTGAGGAAGGAAGACTCGAAGGCTGAACAATGCAGAGCAGTTATCATGTGCACCAACGATCTTTTTAAAGTAACAGCCCGAGTCCTACAAAATAAAAACATGCTGCCCAGTTCGGATTGCCAGATCAAACGTCGCATGGGACATGCAATTGTTTGTTATTTATCTGAAATTCAAGTTTGGTTGGGCATCCTGTGTTTTTAGTTGCTGGATCTGGCAGTTCCATGTTCAGTGTTCCCCTTACATCCAGAATGGTAAAGGGATTGGGAATACATGGCCGCCCTTTAGGCTCAGAGAGGAAGATGTCTTTCTCTTCACTCCTAGAGTATTTCGTTTAGCCCAGTCCTCTTTCCCCTACCCCCACCAGTCCTAACCCCTGGGGACCTTCACTTCAGTCATTGCCCTTCACACCCATGGACTGACGATGCTTCTCCTTTCAAAAATGGTGCAGGAAAACCTGTGACTCTGCCCCCAGGGGGCAGGGACCTGCAGGGTCTGACTCTAATTGTGCCTTTCCCAAAGCCCCACCTGTCTGGGTGAGCTGTTTGAGGTTCTTTTAGTTAGTTAAGCCCAGGGCCAGCTTGGGAAAGATGCAAGCACTCTTTAGTGCTCTTAGAGATAAGACAACGTGGGGGTTAAAAGCGGGGAATTTAGAATTAGCCAGCCTGCATTTGAATCATCGTTCTGTCACTTTACTTGCTCTATGAGCTTGAGAGGTGACTTAACCTTCCTAAGCCCCCATTTTTTCATTGATAACATGGGAAAGATCACTCTGCTGTGAGGATTACCTAAGGACAGCATCTGGTATGTAAGGATTTGTGCTCAGTAAATTGCAGTGGTCGTTAATGCTTCTGGGTCTCTAGTTTGTTACCAATTTTTTGTTTCAGATACGCTGCCGCAAGCATTTTTGTGCATTTGACTTTTTTTAAATTTTGAATTTGTTTCCTGGAGTAAATGCCTAGGAGTAGTATTATTATGTCACAAACGATCAGAGGCACATAGCCTAGATGCTGAGCACAGGCTCTGGAGCGAGACAACCTGGGATCGAATCCCAATTGCTCTGTTCCTTGGCTGTGTGATTTGGGGTAGGTTCCTTTACTTCTCTGTGCTATGGCGTTATAGAATTTAAATTAGTGTTAGTTGTTATAATGAGTTTGTGATGGATCTTAATATATATGAGCAGATTGCTTTAAAAAACTATAATAATTTGATTACTATATTAACTATCCAGTCCAACTAAAAGCAGACCTTATTCTTTGTCTATCATTTTATTAAAAGTGTTTTTGTACTTTCTCTGCTTTCCTTTATCTTAATTTTGTTGTTTTTGTCATATATTTGTTTGTTTTTTATTTTTCATCTTATCTGCCTTTTCCATTATAAATGTTTCTATTGCTTCAAGAGTCAAAAATTTTATTCCATTTGCCTCATATTAATGACTCTAAGTTGTCAGTTTGGGAAGTATGGGGAAGGTATTTAGGAAACAGAAAGTTTTTTGGTATCTTTTATGTATCACCAGGGCTGAGACCTTTGAGGGCAAAGAAGGAAACAGGGGCTCTGAGAGCCACTCTCAGACTGGCTTTGTATCTGAGGCACAGTCATTCACATAGCAGGGTGGGAGAAAGGTGGAAATGACATCAGATTCAGGATCAGAACATTTTTTGTTAATAGCACAATCTTTGGTAGCCTTCTGGTCTAGTGCAAGTCATGTTCAGAAAACTCTAAAAAATTTTGCCTATCAGTCCCTGTTGCTGTCACCAAGTTAAGTACTTGCTGTCACCAAGTTAAGGACATTTTAAAAACAGGGAGGGGCATTATTGTAATTTTGGTTATATAGACAAAAAGAAATAAATAGAACATGGGACTTATTGCCAAATGGCACATAATTCTACCTCCGGCTGTAGAGTACACTGCCCTCAAGGGTACACATTTTTATTTTTGAGCTGAATGGAAATGGATGTAATGATTTCTCCAAGGCTGGTTGAATTTCACTATCCCTGCACATGAGAGCTGCAGAAGTAGACAAGCCTGTGTCTCAGGGTATGACCTGAACAAGGCAGACGTGAAGGTAACCACTGCTCAGCTTCTGTGGAACATTTCTCCTGCCACGCCTCCCCAAATATTGTCCATTGGATTCAAGGTGACCTCTCACTGCAGCCACCTCACTCCTTAGCAACATCATAAGTAACGAAATAGCTCTCACTGTCTTGTTTTCTCATCATAGCCAACTGGAAAAGCAAAGGCCCAATTTTTATTGGCTCACAGTTTTTATCTGTTTAGGAAGACAAAGTTAATAATGAAGCACAATATTCATCTGGGTGACTTGAACTATCCGGTTCTTAACTGAGTTTTGAGTATAACATACTATCTGAACTCTCAACGTGACAGCATGCATTTACTCCCCTTTCCAACGGTAATATAAAAAATAATTTTAGGAATAGGAAAATTCCAAAACATAGACCGACACTTGTTTTACCTTTCCTCAGTCTTCAAGGTTATATAATCCCAAATGGAATTTAAAGAAATATTCAGTACAGTGATCTGTTCCTTTCTCTCCCTCTCCATTTCCTCACCTGTAAAATGGGAGTAATAGCAACGCCTGTCCCTACCCCCTGAGTTATAGTAAGTGAAATGATGTGTATAAAATTACTTCATAAACTGCTGAAGCACTTATAAATATTAGTTAACATTTTTATTAGACTCGAAACTTAAGCCATAATTCCACTTAGTACTAACAGAAACAAGAAAAAAAATTATTCAGAAACACAGTAAGGATGAAAACAGCCAAAGCAGTTCTCTGATGTTCACTGGATATCCATATATTATGTAAATTTAAATAGTAATTCTGCAGATTTTAAAAAATTCATCAACCTATTTTGAAATCTTTATTAATTTCCTTCTTGTGTTTTCCCTAAGTTTGTTTTGCTGTTTTCTAATTTCTTGGGTCGAGTGTTGCTCTATTTCCATTTATTACCATTGAATAATGAAGAGTTTAAAAACAAACACTTGCCGACGAGTGCGCCTTTGGCAGCACCTCAAGCGTTTGCCATGCGGTGCTGTTACAGCTATTTTCTAAGTAGTCTGGGATTACAGCTTGATTCTCCTTCGAGCTAAATTTCTTGGACAGAGTTTTAACATTTTCAGGGAGGTGGATTTTTTTTCCATACTTCCGTTAATACTTTCTACCTCTGTTGTATGTTGGTCACGGACTACTGGTGGCAATTTTCTGTTTATTTTGGGAATTTATTGTGATTTTTTTGTCTTACTATGTGCTTAACTTCTGTAAATAATCCTGTGAACAAATGAAAAGGAAAAGGGCAATATTCTAGTTTTCTTAGTTGTAGAAGTCTTCGTATATATTTATTGCATCATTATTTCAACTATTTATCTTCTCTGTGTTAAGACTTTTCAAATGAGTGATCCATGGATGAGCTTCAGGAGAGCTGTTTGTTCTTTTTTTAATAGGGAAAAGGCTCGCAATTTTTTTTCAAGTTCTCAAAGGGATCTGTGACCTTCTCCCAAATATTAAGAACCTGCTTTATATCTTACTTGATCTGTTAAGGACTAAGCAGGGAAAGTTATACTACTCAATATAACTTCAAATCAATACTTGAAATTATTATCAAGCAAATAAAACTTACAATTACCTTAGTAATATACAGGATTCCTGAGAAACAGTCCTATTGTATTTGCTATTCATCCGTGCTATGAATAGTGCTAACTGGCTTTTGTTTGTTTTATCTCAGGCCCTGGAATGAAACTCACAGAAGGCTGGGCTTCTATAGGACATCAGAAAAAGGACCAAGTCACTTTATCAGAATTTATCAAATCTGAAACACACTGGCCACATATATTCTATTTTCCTTGTGAGCTCTGCACTCAATCTTTTACACTCTCCTCTGATGAATTCCCATTTCATCTCTAAATACTTCTCAGTTGCTGCTCTCAGGAGACTCAGTCCCATTTTGGAAAGCTAATCATATCCTTAGGGTGACTCAGTTCAAAGTCACTTACTTCCTCAAGTGAGGTAGCAAAGTAAGTGCACCAGTTTCTAGGAGGGAAGTGAAAACTACTTAACCTACAACCAAATTACTGATGTACTTGGAATAGGAAGTATCTACTGACGAATAAGTCATGCATTTTTTAAAAAAATGTATTTACTGATTTTAGAGACAGATAGAGGGGAAGTGGGGGTGTGGGGGGGGGAGAGAGAGACAGAGACAGAGACAGAGAGATTAGTTGTTCCATTTATTTATGTATTCATTGGTTGAATCTGTATGTGCCCCAATGACCTTATTAGGGATCAAACCCACAACCTTGACGTACCAGGATGATGCTCTAACCAACCGAGCTACCTGGGCAGTCACACGTCATACATATTTTAACAATGTACCTGAAGGATTTAAACTTCACCTTGAAAGAAAAACTAAAGAGCTCTTAAAAGGATTAGTAGGATTGAAATTGTACCTTATACTCCACAAAGGTCTCTATATCTAATCCTCAAAGATATTAGAAATTCTTAGGGCTGACTTATCCATCAGGTGCATTCTTATGCTGGACACTGTCAAGGCCCATGAAAATGTCTTATTTTTAATTTTGTTTAAAAGCAGAAGAAAAGATGACGATAATAATAATAATAATAATAATAAATCCTGCCTAGATTATATGTGCCTTTAAACCAATGCAGTCATAAAACATAATTTATGGAAGAAGGGACCTATGGAGGCAAAAACCCCTATGGTCCATGAAAGTCATCATGAGACCCTGGAAATAATTATCCATTCAGCATGGCGATTGGTCAGTATCTAAGCAGAAGCCTTGTGAAGATTGTTTGATGTGTGATTATGTGTGTTTTTTGTTTATTTTTTATATGAATGGTTTTGAAGTATTATTTAGAATAGAATATATTCTTTCAGCAGAACGGAAATCAAGGTTGCATGACCTTTTGATGTCTGTGCTTCTTTATTCCTTTTTGCTTCACTCTGGCTCGTTTTCTCTGTGAAATTCTTTTACTTGCTTATCTTTTTATACATGGCCCAACAGTCCCCAGACCCAGTTTAGCATCAGATCTACCACTGATATTGGATTTTGTGGATCTGAGTTCAAATTCTCTGCTGGAGCATCTTCTAGTCAGTTGTTCATTATATGTCCAATTAGCTGCAGCTAATCTTCCCGCCTTTACCTCCCCCCACACTCCTGCATGCCCCGCAGCCTCTGTGGTATGTGTGGCCGGCCCCTATGCAAGCTGTGTTGTGGAAGCTAACAAAATATCTTCTACCATATAGTTTTAATCTGACTTGATTACACTCTCAGTAAACAACAACAACAACGCAATCACAGGGAGAAAAGACTCTAGGGGAAAGTAATGGTCTTACCATAGTTATGTTATTATACCTTCTCATGACCTTGATTGTCATTTTTTGCCACATATTCAGCACATAGGAAACAGAAGTTTCTTCCCCGGGAAATGCCATTTGCCGACATTGTGCCTAATCTAGGCTTCGCTCAGTGAAGAACCGTATTGTATGATGAGGCAGGGCTCCTACCTGAAGGCTAAGCCATTCTTGAAAGATGAACAGATGCCCTGCTGAGTCCTTTTTTGCCGGGTAAGTGATCGATCTGAGTAAGTATCCACATCACATATAGTCCTGTCACGTTGGCATTGTAATAAGCCCTCTTCAGTAATGATTACATATTCAGAACATCTAGTAGGTGTGACTTTAGTAGTAAGTTGAACTTTATTTAATTATCACAGTGTCACATACCACCCTACCTATATAGAATTTTAACATTCAATAAGCACAATATTATTTCACTATAAATAGATATAATTGGTATAGAATTTTGGTATTACCAAGACATATGCTGTGTATCTCAAAAAAGATGAACTCTGAAATAAAAAAAGTTTTATGTTATATTTATATGTGTAATTCCTATTTAAATCAAAGAACAGGAAACCTTACTGTTTTTCTTGATAAGAAGAAAACTTCGAGCAAAAAAAGACTAATCAATGACAGTTGTTTTCCTATTGATAGTATCTTACTAATAGAGAAAGAGGGAAATTTTCTGTTACGGATATTGCATCAGCTGGGGTTAAGTTTTGAAGAACAGAATCTATTCAGCAAGTTTAAGAGAAAAGAATTTATTAAAGGGTGTTTTATGGTTTACTGTACCACTGGGAGGCAAAGAAGTTCCCTCTAGGCTGAACTCCCAAGATCAATTTCCAAGACCGAACTGTGGAACTGGGTCAGTGGAGCGATAGCCCCTGCAATCGTCAAGGGGCGGCAGACGCGGGAGGCCGGCATCCCAGCCGCCGGCCCGGGACACGCTGTTTCTCTGCCAATGCTGCTGTCCGTACCAAACGAAATGACATCTTGTCTCTCATCCCATGTGGTTTAGGTCTAACTAAATCAAAGTCTTATTTGATTTTACTTGCTTTGTGAAGCTCTAGCTGCAAGGAAGTCTGTGAAGTATAGTTCTTAGCTTTCTGGCCTCTGTATCTTAAAAGAGGGGCAGAATGGGCCAAATGAGTCAATTTAGAATACTTACCAGGGGTATGTAATTGGGTAATACTGTAAAGTGGAGTAATAGTGAGGGTGCAAATCAAATATGCTTATCTTTTGGTTTTACTTTTTTTTTCCCTTTCAAGACTAGAATTGTATTAATCACAGTCTTGGGTTCATGATACACTCCCATCAGTGATCTATGTGTAGATACCAAAATTATTTAATATAAGAAACATTATGGATCCACCACCAAAACAGAAGCTAGATCTTTGGCAATAACGGACATCTAATCAAACATCCCCTGACATTCCCCTAACCTAGGAAACCATCACCCTGAATTTCATTGTTTTGTTACATATATTCTTATAAAATACCATTTTATTTTAGAGTTTTGTTATTAAAAGGGGATCATACTCAATGGAATCTTTTGGCTTTAACCTTTTTTCACTGAAAATTTTATTCCTAGGTTCATCCATGTTTTTCCATTTCACTGAAGTTCATTTCAACTGCTGTATTCTGCTGTTGAATATGACAGCATCCCATTATACGAATATTCATCCACTTTTCTCTTAATAGACATTTGGGCTGCTTCAAAGTTTTGATACTGTGAACAGTTCTGCTTTTCTTTCATATGTAAAAGAGTTTATTGGGGTATTTACCAAAGATGTAACTACTGGGTCATGGGGATATTTAGTTTGGATTAGAGTTCTTTATGTTGAAATTCATCAAAAATATATAATGTTCAGCCAAGTCTGGTTTAAAAGTAGTAAACTAACATAATTATCAAAGAATATGAAGTATAGGACTTAGAGGGGGTTTTTTCCCCCCGAAAGACTACATTCCATTTGGAAAAACAATGAAAAGTTTACCCTTCCTTCTTGGTTGAGAGTGGCCAGCTAATAGAAGTTCCTTGGTATTTTGCCCTGGCTGGGTGACTCCATTGGTTAGAGTGTCGTCCCATATGCCAGTAGGCTGTGGGTTCTATTCCGCATCAGGGCTCATACCTAGGTAGAGGTTTCAGTCTCCAATCAGGGTGCTTGAGGGAGGCAACTGATCGGTGTTTCTCTCTCACATTGATGTTTCTCTCTCTCCCTTCCTTCCTCTCCCTCTCTCTCTCAAATCAGCAAGCATGTCCTTGGGAAAGGATTAAAAAAAAAAAGTTCCTTGATATTTCACAATCATCCTTCTTAGACCACAGCCTTGGGACCCTGATCTCTATCACATTCCTCAGACCTCTTCTTGTTCACACTACCTTCCCCGTAGCCACTGAGCACAGAGCTAGTCTGCCACACTGTAGAGAACTCTCAGTGCTCTAACCATATTAGTAAGAAATTGATGAGGACATGGAGCGCCCATTAAATCCAGCTTGATTTAGTGTAATATAATCATCAGACTGTGATCAGACTTTTGATTTACATCAGCCTGCCTAAGTTATAGAGAGAACCCTTACATTTCATATCTGTCATAGAATGGATTTCCCTGGAAAGAGACTCTTACATAAAGATTTATGTGCCTGTAGTTTACTGGGAGGACTCTCAGTTACAACAGCTGTCAAGCAGCGAGGAAAGCAGGATTGAAAAACAGGGGAAGTTGACTGCAAAACAGCTGAAACAGAGGTCTCAGCTCAATTTCTGGGAGGCTCTGGTGCTGAGATGACAATCTTTAGCTGAAGCTCTTTCATTGCTGGTTCCTCTGGGCTTTCGGCTTTCCAGGATTTAAAAAAAAAAATTGATTGCCCTTCAATTAGGTAATGAATGTATGCCTTTCTTTGCATTCCCACTGCTTTAAGCCTGGCCTACGCCATTATAATCCTGCGAACCTGACCTATTGCAATAGTTTCCTACCAGTGACCTTCCCTCAAGTTTCTCTCAATTTCCACCTTTTACACGGACCTGAGTAAAATCAGTGGGCTAGAACTGCACCCCCTAATATGTAGCCACTAGCCACGTGGGGGAAGTAAAACACGCACAGACGAGGAAACAACTTCTTCGTCTAGACTAGAGTCCTTTCTAGGACTAGAAAATAGTAGATTAACCAAATCATGTACTTAAAATAGCCTATAAGGATATGATTCAAATTGAATAGGTAAGTGCTAAGAAAAAGGAACACTATTCCACAGCATGTGTGCACAATTCAAAGTGAGGGGTCAGAGGGCTGTTTTATGGTGACTGGGCTGCCTTGTCCGACAGTATATCCAGGTGGAGGCTTAAAAAATATTCTCTCAATTCTACAATAGAAACATTTACAAAGCTGAACCTCACTTTCCTGATTCATCAGTGGTTAAGGAATAAGCCGGGGATCCAAGTCAAATTTCTTTCAACAGAAATACCCAGAGTGATAATGTTCTATGTAAAGATCACATGAAGTAAACATCAAAGTTAAACAAGTTACTCGCTCAGTTTCCTTTACTTTGAGAAGGTACCTATCAGACCCATGTAGCTCTCCTGGCTTGTGCTAAGGATAGTACAAATTCCCGAAATTCATCCAAAGACAATGAGGCTACCTCCAGAAAGTGCAGGTCTCAGGGTACACCACAGTATGTCGACTTCTCAACAGCTACAATGTTCACACCACTGAAATCTGTGTGAAAGGAACTCTGAATTTTAGCTTTTGAGACAGGAAACTGAAAGGGAAGGGGATGTCAAACAGCGAAATGCAGCCTGAAGAAGGAGGGGTTGGGGGTGTCAAATGTCTGGCTACAGTTTCATTTACTAATTTACTAAGTAGACATTTAGACCAGGAAAGGCAAAGTAAGGTGAATCAAGAGTCTAGCAGGTCAAACACAGGGGAGACGCGTTGAGAAGATAACACACAAAGGCTCAGGCGCTGAGCTGCTGCGCACGGGAGGCCGCGGAGCGGAGCCGGGCCCAGCCAACCGCAGGCCGCATGGCCCAGCCGGGGAGCCCGCAGCCTTGCCACACCCGGCACGCGTTGCCAAATGGAAATTCAGGTCCGGTGATGGCAGACCTTCTGATTTTCTAAGAGAAATATTTGAAATCTGGATTTCAATCCCATTTTTAAAAAGTCATGGGGAGCAGGTAAGAGAATAGGGGTGAGGGAGGAATATAGTATATTTAACTCTAGAGCTATTTTCAGAGCTAACGTCAAACCCCAGGAATTAGATGTTTGATATCTGTTAGTTGAAGATCTATTAATGGGGACAGGGGGAGCTTTTATTAAATCAATAAAACCTTTTAGTAAATTTTTATTTTATTATCTCATTAATCACAACTGCTTCATCTATTTATAAAACAGTAAAATGTATCCGTTTGAGCCAAATATTTCATTTGTAATTTCATTGGTAAAGTTTTATGTGAATATTCATTCATTTATTCATTCATTCATTCATTCACAAAGCTTTATTGATACCTGCTTCTAGCCAGGTACTATACCTATTGTTTTGCAGATCCCAGGCAATATTTCAAAATCCTGTCTGTGTTGGTTTGTCGTACCCAGGTTAAGAATCGCTCTTTATATCACCTCGTCACAGTAACGTCTCTATGCTGGTCACTGTGCTGAGGACTTCACACAAAGAAATTCAAAGGACACAGATCTTGCCATACCACATAAAAAGGAACTGATCCGAAGTGATGTCTTAGCATAGAAATACCTGGAAGGGACCAAATCCAATATATTTCTTTCGGGATAATGTTCCTTTTGTTTCGCTAGCAGCCATTTTTTTTCATAGTTTTTATCACAAGCACTGGACATTGCTCTGGTTCTCAAGTCTATTTTTTTTTGTTACCTTTAATCTGCTATTTTATCACATTCATCTCCAAATCTGCCCATTTGTGCAATGTAGCACAGGAGGTAAGAACATGGGCTCTGAGTCAAATTTTTACTGTGACTTTAACAGGTAGCATACCTCCTATATTAGTGAAGATCCTTTTGGATGCAGGCACCAGAAAACCTAGCTCAAGCTGATTTGCTCATGAAACTGGGAGGTTAGGATGCATCTGGTCCAGGCACAGCTTCATCCAGGTGTCACACAATACCTCTTGTGCACTCTCTCCCTATCTCTTACTTTTGCTTTCTTCTCCCTGCCCCTGTGGAGCTCAGATGCCGGTGGCATAGACCAGGTGACTGCCAGGGTGCCTAGCATCCTGCCTGTGGTGGTCCCTTCCTGGCATTTCTCCATTTTCTCTCACCCTGCCACTAGATTTTGTACTTCTGAGCTCCCCCCAGGCCTTGCTCTATCCCAGTCAGTGCCAGCCCATTTCGGATGAATTGCTTTCCTATAACCCAGCTGTTTGAATTTCATAGTTCTCAGACTTTGCGCCTGCGATGGCTGAAATGTCAGACTTTTGTACTATAGCTGCACACATTTCATTATGTATACTTCTATTCTTCTGGTTCTACCCCCTTTCACTGTGGTAGAAACCCACATCATGGCAGGCGTAGTGTCCCTCGAGTCTGAACGCACTCTGAGTAAAATGCTCTCTGCTCAGGAATACCTCTGCAAAAGATCCTGTTCTCCAAGAAGAGAGCTCTTATAGGCTTCCCTTAATTTAAGTGAGAAAAGAATATCCCCAGGAGCTAGGGGCTAAAGATATTCCTGTTGGTCATAAATTAGTTTTCCTATGATCTCATTGTCATTTCTGTCCTATGCATCTTCCCTGCCTAGATCCCTGCTCTCTGGGTTGAGAGTTCTCATTTTATACCCCCGGGCATATACCCAACACAAATTATGCACTTGTTCACTAAAAGACATACAGTAACGTTCATAGAAGCACTATTTGTAATAGCCTCAAACTGGAAAGAAACAAAATGTCTATCGACAGTAAAATGGGTAAGTATATTGTGGTATATTTATGCAATGAAGTGCTCTACACCCATGAAAGTGGCCAAGCCTTAGCTATGCCAAACAATAGGAATGAATCTCACAAGCTAATAATGAGCAAAAGAAGCCAGGCACGTAAGAATGCAAGAAATGTGGTTCCATTTATATAAAGTTCAAAGCTAGGCAAAGCTAATATAGAGTTTTGAAGTGGTTCACTTTAGGGTAAGAGGGAGGGATAGTGTTTGGAAGATGGCATGAAGGGGACTTTTGGGTGCTGGTAACATTCTGAATCTTAACCTGGTTTCATAGCTATGTTCATTTTGTGATAATACATTGAGCTACTCGCTTACGATTTGTGTACAGTTTTTAACTGAAAAGGGTTTATTCTTGATAAAAGTTGCCTATTAGCTTCATTGTCAAGGTTTTGTTTCGGTGCCACTTGTGCAGGAGAACTGCTCCTTAACAGGCAGTTCTTGAGGCCACATGGGACTAGGAGGATCGTTTCCCTGAGTAGCTGTCCAAGGGGTGTGTGTGTGTGTGTGTCGTGAGAGAGCAAGAGTGAGGAGGGGGATAAAACTGCTCCCCAAATGGGGAAAACCAAGGTTGGAAGAAGGCAGACAATTCCAAAAATAAGTGAGTTCATAATTAGATGACGAAAGAGGAGGAAGAAACTGTTGAGATCAAGACCTAGAAAGTTACAGGGCACCGTTGTTACTTGCAGACTCTAGAGTCGGAATCCTTGAGTCGATAATCCCAGGTCCACTAACTTCCGTTTCAGCCTGGTGAGGTTAGTGGACCTCTCTGCCTCAGGGCCCTGGCCTATAAAATGCATGTGAGAAGTCGGAGTCTGATACGAGTCAGGCACTCCCAGCCATGCCTGCCCTGTGGTGGGGACTCAACCCCTGGTCGCTATGGCTGCGGCTGCATCCGCATCATTTTTGGCTTTCGCAATCCTTTTGCTGGAATATGACTGCCCACTGCTTTGGAATTTAGAGGAAAGCATGAAGACTGTTCTCTCCCTCCCACTCCTCGTTCTAAAGAACCCATCTCAGATACTTTCCCTGTACATGAAAGCTGTAGCTAGAGAACAGGGACACATTGTAAATACGACCACTCCCACCACAGTATGTGAATTGAGGGTCATAAGTTCAAGAAAAGGGAGAACAAGTCAGTTTCCAGAAAAAACAAACGAGGAATGACTTGGGAGAAAACCTAACATGTGTACACATCAGTGGCCCACCTTTATTCAAAATTAACCAACCCTCTACATTCATAATGTCAAAGTATACATTAACCTTGAAGATTTGTCCCAGATTTAACTCTGTGCTTAGCCAAGTCGAGATAGATATTTCCACAGTTAGAGAAAAAACAGGTCACGCTTCATGAGATCAACACTTTTATTTTATACCTCACTGGCTTTTTATTCTGTTGCTTTTTATCTCCATGCTCTGTTTCTCACTGTTTTATCTCAGAGTTTCTGAATGTTCTCCTTTAACAACCAATATAAACCTAGTAAACTGTGCAGTAGTTAAGAGTCTTGATATAGAAGTGGAGGCGCATCAGCACAATGCACCCAAAGATGCTGAGATAAAGCGGAGAAAAGCATGGAGTAGCTGGTGAGTGGTGCCCTGGAAGAATTTACAGTGCTGGGGATTGTGCAGTGGAGAGAGGATTGTGAGCTAAATCAGTATGCCAAATCTCGGGTGTTACCAGAATGCTAAGTAAGTATACTTGTAGGCAGTTATAAACATAAGAAATGTTTAGAATGGTATCTTAAACAGAATAAGTGCTAAATAAATATTATTCAAGTGGATGTGCGAATGAATGTACATAGGAGAAATCAAGTATTTACTATCATTAGCATACAGGACATTTGATAAATTATAGAATCTTAGAGTTTTTAAAATCCCTCTATCTGTCCCCCTCACTGTGATTTCAGCTTGAGCATCTCAGAGTCTGAGGTTTGGATTAAGAACCCGTATGAGAGAAAGAAAAAGAAGTCAACACTAATGCATAGATTTTTTTTTTAAGGGAGAACAGATAATTCTAGAAAAATGGATAGATGAAGGACAGTTTCTAGCAAAAAAAAACTATTATGAGAGAATTGGAAAGCACATCAAAGCGGTCATTTATCATGTCATCTCTCCTCTGGCTATAAAATACAAAAATCATTAGTTAATACCAACAATATTTTACATTTGTACAGTACTTTTAGTTCCCAAAGTGCATTCAAACACATTAATCTTCATAAGGAAATAGACATTGTTTTCTGAGATCAAAAGGAGCTACTAGGCTAGACATAATGGGAGATTTTTGAGTTACAGAAGTTCAATGACCTTAAGACAGAAATATGAAATGACCTTATAAAAGAGTACTCCACAAAAATACACACTCACTCATGGAAGGATTTCATATACAGGGAGTGTTGCTGAGAATTAATTGGTATCTCGTCTTTTCCTGAAGCTGTAAATTCATTGGTATTAGTTTGGGAAGTATCTTTCCCCTTTCCAGGACGATAGCAAGGACAGTCACAAAGTTGCTCGGGATGATTATCCAAGGCGGGAGAGGAGGGAAATGGGGAGTGGCCCTGCCTTAGAGGTGACTCCTCGGAGGCTGTGGGGTATGAGGGGTATATGTGTTCTGGGACTCACCTTGCACCTGTGCACAGCTTGTAAGCAGCATTAGAGAGGGGCAGGGCTCAGAGAGGACATGCTTCTGGCGGGGCTCAGAGTGACATGGTTGTGAGAGGTATAGCTATAACCTACCCAGAGTGGTAAGACTAACAGGTAACCAGAGTTCCATAGCCACTACGGAAAACACAAAAGGCAGGGAGGGGGAGGGGCCAGAGGCCTTTCACCTCCCTTTCCCTCAAAACTGGGATTTGGCTATGAATCAGGAAGTAGAAGAACATTTTAAAAATAGTGAAAGACAGACTTCCGGTCAAGATGGTGGCATAGATAAATACGGCTTGCCTCCTTGCACAAACACATCAAAATTACAACTAAAAAATCAAAACTAAACTATAGAACGACCATCATTCAGAACCATCAGAAACTGAGCTGAATGGAAGTCCTACAACTACAGAATTAAAGAAGAAACCACGTTGAGACTGGTAGGAGGGGTAGAATGGGTGGTCCCACACCCTGGCAGATAAAAATCAGGAGGGATATCTCAGGAGTGAGGGGTCCCAGCCCCACATCAGGCCTTCCAGTCCAGGGTTTCAGTGCCAGGAAGATAAGCCCCCATAACTTCTGACTGTAAAAACCAGCAAGGATTGATGCTGTGGAAGACAGAAACTGCTGGTCTCCCCGGTAGGTCCTCTTAAAGGGCCTGCACACAGACTTACTCAGACTCATTGCTACTGAGCTCCAGCACGGGGAAAGCAGATTGAAAGGCATCAGAGACATACGGGAAGGAACTGAATTGTCCAGCATCAGGGCAAAAGCTGGGGAGGGTGCAGCTTTCTTCCAGACAGAAGTACTGACAGAGGCCACTGTTCTTTTTCTGAGACCTCCCTCCTCCGAGAGAGCAGATGGGGTGCTGTATCTGAGATGCCATCAGTGTGGTTTACAGTTTGCCCCATCCTGGTAAATCCCTGAGTTTCTACCCCACTCAGCTTTCAGACCCACCTAATCTGTTTCCAGTGGCTTTTCCATAAAAATGGCTTGTCTTAGTCCATGCTTCAGATTTTCCTAAATTCTCTCAAACAAGCAACATCTCACTTTAGCAAGCCTTGCACCTCTCACTAAGTTGTCCCAGGCCCAGCACTAACAACAGCAAGCCTTGGTTTACAGCTTGGCCTCACCTGGGCACTTCCAAGCCCAGCGCAAGTAGCAGCCATCTGCAGATCGCTTTGTAGCTTATGCTGTGTAACCCTGGACAGAACATAGGTAGTGGCTGACACTGGATGTGCCAACAGCAATCAAGGCTCAAACTACAACAGAAGGATGCACATAGCTTACATGGTGGATGCATCTTGAGGACCCAACTTGAGTCATAGGGGAGGCTGTGCCACTGGACCCTATAGGACACCTACTATATTAGGTCACTCTACCAAGCTTGGGAGACATAGCAGCTCTACTTAATACATAGAAACAAACATAGGAAGGTTGCCAAAATGAGGAGACAAAGAAACATGGTCCTAATGAAAGAACAGAACAAAACTCTAGAAAAAGAACTAAGGGAAATGGAGAAAAAGTAAGCTACTAGATGCAGAGTTCAAAACACTGGTTATAAGTATGTTCAATGAACTTAATGAGAACCTCAACAGCATAAAAAATATCCATTTACAAATGAAAGATACACTAATTGAAATAAAGAACAAATTGAGAATCTATAGTAGAGTGGATGAAACTGAGAATCAAGTCAGCAATTTGGAATATAAGGAAGCAAGAAACACTTAATCAGAACAGCAAGAAGAAAACAGAATTTTAAAAAAGAGGAGAGTTTAAGAAACCCCTGGGACAACTTCAAGTGTACCAACATTCACATCATGGTGATGCTGGAAAGAGAAGAGAAAGAGCAAGAAACTGGAAACATAATTGAAAAAATGAGAGAAAACTTCCCAAACTTGGTGAAGGAAACAGACATACAAGTCCAGGAAGTGCAGAGAGTCCCAAATAAGATGAATCCAAAGAGGCCCATGCCAAGATGCATCATACTTAATATACCAAAGGTTAAATATAAAGAGAGAATCTTAAAAGCAGCAAGAGAAAAGCAGTTAGTTACCTATAAGGGAGCTCCCCTAAGTCTGTCAGCTGATTTCTCAAAAAAAATTTTGCAGGCTAGAAGGTATTGTCAAGAAATCTTCAAAGTGATGAAAAGCAAGGACCTACAACCAAGATTACCCAGCAAAACTATCATTTAGAATTGAAGGACAGATAAAGAATTTCCCAAACAAGAAAAACTGAAAGGAGTTCACCACTACCAAACCAGTATTATATGAAATGTTAAAGGGTCTTCTTTAAGAACAAGAAGAAGATCAAAACTATGAATAATAAAATGACAATAAAAGCATATCTATCAAAAACTGAATCTAAAAAAGAAAAACAAACAAGCAAAATAAAAAAAGAATCATAGATACGAAGAATGTTTTGATGGTTGCCAGATGGGAGGAGGGTCAGGGAGAAAAGCTAGAAAAGTGAAGGGCTTAAGAAGTACAAATAGGTAGTTACAGAATAGTCATGGTGATGTCAAGTACAGCATAGGGAATAGAGAAGCCAAAGAACTTATATGCAGGACCCATGGACATGGACAGTGGTGTAGAGATTGCCTGAGGGAGTGGGGAGGCTGGGGGGAGGGGGGAAAAGGGTGGAAAATTGGGACAACTATAATAGCATAAACAATAAAATATAATTTAAAAAGTAAAAATAAAGTATGCAAAAATAATAATGAAAGAATATTGGACTTGTTGCTAATCTTGGGAAGTTGAGACTTGATTTGATATATAAATGTAAAGATATATGATGGTTCTTCCACATGTGTTGTCATGGAACAATTATACTTGGTCTAAAATTTATTCAATAAGCATTTATCGAGGACCTACTGTGAGCCTGGCTTCATGGTACATGTTGGAGATACAGTAAGAAATAAAACAGAAATGATCACTGTGTTTTAAGTAGCTTGTTACATCCCTCAGGAATGATAGACAATTAAATGAGAAATAACAGTGTAGTGCACTGAGCATTACAGTAGGAGAAGTACAGGGAACTGAGACACAGAGAACAGGGGTGCATAACCTCATCTAGGGGCTGGGGTAGGCATCCCCACAGAGGCCTCGTTCAGCTGAGGTCCGAAGGATTCTGTCCTGCATCACGTCGCACTTCATCACCACCACTACTATGCCACGCACTTACTGGTTACACAGTATTTGCTATTTTCAAATTGCTCAATTACCATTAAGCTCCTAGAGGTCTTGCATGATGATGTAAAAAAAAATTTTTTTTTTTAACGTTTGTATCCCCAACACCTCTTTGCAGAGTTCCTACAAATAGTAGGCTTTCGATTCATGGCTGTTCAGCAGGGGGGAAAAAGAAATGAATGAATGAGTAAGTGAGTGGATGAATGACTGGTGTCCTAATTGTACTATGTGGCAGAAATGCTGGCGTTCATCTGCAAAGGGCGCAGGCTGGATGCTGCCTCCTAGCTAAGCAATGCCCGATTCCACGCAGCCAAGGGATAAACATTTGCTAATTAAGGCTATACTGCCACGGTGAGGGCAAACCGGGTAGCGCCGGGATCGGACAGGACCCAGAAGCCAGCTTTGCTTCCTTCTCAGCTTCAGGCTGGAGAGAGAGCAGCACTAGCAATGCGGACTCCTTGATAAAAGAAGTCCCCCACGCCACCCCCATGGTCCCCTTTTACTCAGGCAGCGACCAGCCCTACTGCAAAGAAAGGCATAATGCGAAGAGAGTAGTAGGCTGGGTAGGAAAACAATCACATTTTAGTGACATGACTTTGGGGACACACAGAAGTTATGTCTCATCCTTTCTTCATTTGTAGGTTGGAAAGGAGACCTCTAGACCTGCCCCACTTCTCTCACTGCCTAGGTTGATTATTATCTTAGCTCAAATTCAAGGACAAGCCACAAAGCAGCTGGGCCGTGCTTTTCAAAAATGTCAATGTCAGAAGAGACAAAGGAATGCAGGGGAAACATTCTAGATTAAATGACATTAAAGAGCTAGACATAAGGTATCAATCTCTATTGGGTGCTCAATTAGGGGAAAAAACCGTGTTGCTATAAATGATATTATTGAGACAGCTGTTAAAATTTGTGTATGAACTTCATATTACATAATAGCATTCCATCATTATTAAATTTCCTAATGGTCATTACTCCATATAAAAGAATATCCCTGTTTTGAAAAGATGGATGGTAAAGTGTTTAGGAGTACATAGTCATGATGTCTGCAACTTATTATCAAGTAATTTCTCAATAACATTAACAACAATGAAACAGTTATAAAAAGAGAGATATAAAGCAAATGCGGCAAAGTATTAGCAGCTGGTGAATCTCAGTGAAGGATGTATGAGTGTTCACTGCTGTGACTGCAAGTTTTCTATAAGTTTGAAACTTGCAAAGTTAAAAAGGTGAGACAAATATTTTAAGTCTTTGGACAAAGTTCTCTCTCCAGCCAGACTGCCTAAAAATTATTTTCCCTTTAAACCCAGGAGCCTTCCACTTATTATTATTTTTTTTTACTGTCACCTTTTTCTGTTGATAACGTTCATTTCCCTGGTTTGGGCAGTGGGTGGACAGAAGGTCATGGGTATCATTTGGATTCGGTACATTTGAGTTGTTTAGGGAAGTCCCATGAGACCGGAGCTCAGAGGAGAGGTCTAGGCTCAGATGTGGGATTAAGTGCCCAGTGGTGTTACTTCCTTGAGAGTTGTCCTGGGGGAGCTTGGAAAATAAGAGTGTCACCCATGAGGGAGACTAAGAAACGACACCCGTGAAGGGAGAGCCCAGGGGAGCCATGTCTCAGGAGTAAGGAAGGACAGACTTTTAGTAAGGAGGTCAACAGTGAAAAATGCCCTGAGGAGTAGAGCAGATATCTGAAAAAGTCCACTAGATTTGGCAAGTGGGCGATCTTTGGCGACCTGGGGGTGGGTGGGGGGTGGGGTCCGAATTAAAACCTTGCTGTGGTGCCTTGATGAAATTATAGGGGTGACCTGCGCGGAGTCGGCCCTTCTGATAAACTTGTTCCCAAGGGCAGGTGAGCAGTACCCCAGAATCCACGCTGACAGTTTGGAAGGCAGGTTTTGGTTTTGATTTTTAAAGCGGAAAGGGATTTGTCCAGGGATGGAAGAAGGCTGGAGAAACAGGAAAGGGAGCTGCTTCAACTAGCAAGAGCCCAGAGGAACCGGCAGGCAGGGGATGTGGACTGGGTGGGGCCGGCCCTGAGTGCGGCGTGAATACTTCTTCCCACCAGTGGCGTGCGGGAGGCTTGACTTCCTCCCATATAGGATTCTCGCCTCCTCTCTCAAATCCGAACGAGAATGTTCTCTCCTTCCTGGTATCTCCTTGATGAACCACCCACAGCTTCCCGCAAAGCAGATGTGGGCAGAGCTCAGAATTTGGAATGAGAAAACAGCTTTAATTTTTTGTTTGTTTGTTTGTTTGACCTCTTGACTCTATAATCCTTCTCGAGAAGCAATTTCCGTATTTTCAAATTTAAAAGAAGTATTCTATTTCATAGTTTTTTTTTCTGAGAATAAATGATAATTATGAAAACATCTGACAAACTCTAAAGGGAAATATGATTAGGTAGCTCTTGTTTTTCATTTTTTTCGTTGCGTGTGGGTTTGTTTGTTTGTTTGTTTGTCTTGGTCTGTTTGTAATTATTGTGACAAAGACTTATCCAGGGGTTATTTGTCAAAGGCTTACCATGTGCTCCACTGACCAGGAGACCTGGTAGTTGCCAAGAACGTTCTCTAGTGGTCACTGGTTTATGACAGGGCAGCTCACACAGGATCACGTGCTTGTTGCTGTTTTGGAGAAAGACAAAAACAAGGTGCATCAGCACAGACATGGACTCCGTCGTCTGTGGTTTGGGACTGTGACGGGCTGTGTGCAGTATAAGTCAAAGGGAACCAGTCAACACAACACAATGAAGTGTTAACTGAGAGCCGCTTGTACTAATCAATTGTCCACGAGGTGGCAGCAGAGCCCATAGTATTATCTGAATCATTGTTCCGCTTGAACAGTGAGGAGCTTCTGAAGTACATTCTGCTGTTCTGGAGAGAGCCATGATTGAGAAAACTATGACATAGGGCCTTGCAATGTCATGGTTGCTCTCTTGAGATAACCAAATTCCAGATTTAAAAAAATGGATTTTAGTTTTTGACAGTCTCAGTCGCTTGAATTTATAGAAACGACAATAATAAAAAGGAGCGAACGTATTAAGCATTCATTACGTGCTAGGCACTGTGACACGTGTGTAGGGTGCCTGAGACTACCCCACTTCCCAGGGGCTTCACAGGGCCTGAAAGTGCCGCTCCCGTAGCCATCATGCTAGCAACATAAATATGTGCTTACAGCTTAACTACCTGCCAAGGAGAGGAGGATTTTGGCTAAGCATATTAATAGTTCAGTCAAGAGCCTTTTACAGGGTTTCATAAACCATGTTCAGTTATGACTGCTGTTTCTCAGAGTATTTATCTTCTTTTCAGAAAACTTTTTCCCTTAGACTCATGTCAGCCTTTGATTGGCCCCCTACTGGTGCTTCGCTCATCTCGGGGCTGCCTGGTAAGTCTCCGGGTGGCCCCATGGGGCTTTTTGTTAGGGGCTGAGGTCGAAAAGCCAGGCAGGATGCGTTTGGCTCCTCATGGTACAAAGCCTCAGCCATCAGCAGGAAGTGAGAGTTAGGGTAGCGGCTGCCACTGACTCTGTCCCGGGGCCCCTGAGTGCTTGCCTTGGTCTCGAGCAGAGCAAGGACTGAGAAGTAAAATGACAGGCCTGTTCCGGAGCATGCTAACGTGTAAGCAGGGCTGCTTTTGTTTTTACTATTGGAGTATAACACAGAAAACAGAGAGCCATTCTAGCTGGCTCCTTTAAAGCTACCTCCCAGAAAGCTACCTGCATAGCTTTAATTTTTTCAAAACTGATTTTAGAGAGAAGAAAGGAGAGAGAGTGGGGGAGATAGAGAGAGAGACAGAGAGAGAGAGAGATCAATTTCTTGTTCTATTTATTTATACATTGATTTGTTGATTCTTGTATATGCCCTGACCAATGATTGAACCTGAAATCTTGGCCTATCGGGATGATGCTCTAATCAACTTAGCACCCAGGCAGGGCTACCTACACAACTTAAAAAAAATTAAATTATTTCTACTTCTGAAAGAATGCTGTTGTGTACATACACAAAATTTTGAAAGGTTCGACAGGTATATAGTTAAAACAGTAAGTTTCCCCTCCCCCACTGGTCCCCACAGGAGCCCGCTGTGACCAGTTACCAGGCTCCAAGCTGCCCCGCTTTGGCCCCCTGAGAGAACCACTGTGCTTGCCGAGTCACAGCAGAGATGTTGACTCGATGTGGCAGCCATGGGTGGCTCAGATACTGGAGCTTGTTAAGCACATACGACATCTCCTGATGATTCTCAGGAGCTAGGAGACCAGAGGGTATGGGAGACTAAGACAGGGAAAATGGGGAATTTATGACATGGTGGCCTTATTAGTACCCATAACCTGGAGAAATTCAGTGTCCTATCATTATAGAAAAAAACATATGTTTTCAAATGAATGTTTAAAAATACAGGGAAGTGTATCTTCTATATAAATAAATAAGTACATAATGTACCTATATAAGGGCACAAACATATATACACTTATATATATGTGTACTACGTGTGTGTGTGTGTGTGTATGTGCGTGTGTGAATATATATGATGCAGTTCTTCCTTGCAATACAGAGCCCAAGCCCCAGGCTCCAAGTCTCATAGCAAACCAAGAGTTAACAAACAATGCCTCTCAGAGAGAAGCTGAGACTCTAAGGTCACCAGGAATCTTGTCCCACAATACCAGCTGGAACCACAAGGAGGAGCAGCCGTTGCAGAGTGGCAGCCAGGCTGGGCAAACGTACTGCAGCCCCTGGCACTGGCACAACCATGAGCGCATGTGCTGGTTGACCCAGGACAGTCTTGGTTGCCACCAAGTGTCATTATTATTATTTTTTTGGTATATTTTATTGAGTATGCTATTACAGCTGCCCTATTTTTTCCCCCTTTATCCCCTCTGCCCTGCACCCCATCCCATCATCCCCACACCTCTTAGTCCATGTCCCTGGGCTGCACACACCAGTTCTTTGGCTTCTTAATTTCCCACACTACTCCCAGCCTCCTCCGACCACTTTGTTTTTTGTTTGTTTTTGTCAACATTTTCCCGACACCACTTCTGCAGCCCCACTCTCCTCCACCTCCCACGCTCAATCTTTCCCCCACTTGGCTTTGTTGATGGGTCCTTTATGCATGTTCCTTAACGACCCTTCCTCTCCCTTTCCTCTGTCATCACCCACCCTCCTCCCCCCTTGTTACTGTCAGTTTGTTTTTTATTTCAGTGTTGCTGGTTACATTTTGCTTGCTTGTTTATTTTGTTGATTAGATTCCACTTATAGGTGAGCTCATATGGTAACTGCCTTTCACCACTTGACTTTATTAAGAGCCCTGTTCCAGCCTCAAATAAGGCTCCAAGTTTGTCAATAAATAATATGATCACTAGATGGCGCTCCTCAGTGCTTCATTTCCCTAGCACAGCTCCTGCAGGGTGTTGGAACAATTATGACCTCTGAGCTAAGGTGGGCTCAGATGTCTAGTATCTTACACACCCAAAGCTACAACCACTTGCTCTCCCTGGGGCCTCCCCTGGAACCAGCAGTCCCCTGTTTCTGGGGTCCTTGAACACGTGAGGGTCAATTACGCTGTCGGTCTAGACAATGGAATTCCCTGGCCTGCTTGCTGTCTCTTGCTGCCCTAGGTCCCCATATTCCTTCCTTTCAAATAAGACCTGAGCTCCGTAGCACAAAGTTAAGTTACTGCTGAGAAGAGCAACTTCTTCTGGCCTTTCTCTAACCCCTAGCATGTCATCTGTGACACAAGGAAAAGAGGAAAATAAAGCTCTCCCATTATCCTGAACTAGAAATTTCCAGTGGTTAATATTGTTAAACTACATTCTTCTGGATATATATGTAAAATCTTTCATTAGAGCTAGCAGTTTTTCATTTGATTTTCTTGGCTTTTCCAGGTAGATAGCCATGGTTCGCAACTAATAATAATTATGTTGGCACTTTTTCAATATTTATTAACTTCTAGGATGAAATTAAATAATATCAGTGATAAGATGCTTGTCTTCTTCCCAACTTTATTAGAATACTCTAGTATTCTTCCTTTAAAAAATGATGTGTGCTATTAATTGAGGATAAGAATTTGTGGGAAGGGAGTATCCTTGTGTTCTAAGTTTACCAAAATAATTGCTTTGGTTACAGTTTATAAAATAAATTGTCAGACTTTTAAAAAAATTTCTACTTTTGTCCAGATAAATGGCACTAGAACTGGACCTTAGTTTGACTCAGACATGCAACCTTTTCAATGCTTTCTCTTCTTACCTAATATAAAATATTAACTCCATAAATCATTAAGCACATGAGCTTTGGAATCAAACATACCAGAGTTTAAGCCTGTCGATTGTTCTGAATTTCTATTTTTTAAAATCTGAAAATGGGAAAAATAATACTGATTTCACAACATTGCTGCATTAACTTATCACATTGCCTAGACTGTAGTAATCACTCAATAAATGTATTAGTACAGATGTTGTTAACGATTGCCATTATTTTTTTATCCTTCAATAGAATTGGAGAAAAATCTCCTTAGAAAAGACTTGAATGAATGAAAGTGTTAATTCTGAGGCTGCCTGATGATCATTCTACGATCACTGTGCTCTCTTCTTTAGAGGTGGTTGGGTGACTGACTGTCCTAGTTGCCCAGGACTGAGCGGTTTCCAAGAATGAGGGACTTTTTAATGCTAAAAACAGGAAAGTCCTGGGAAAATCAGGTCAAGTTGGTCACTCTAGATTATTTGGTTCCTTTCCTGTTTTTATCTGACCAGCCAGGCTTCCCAAGAAGACGAACATTGCATTGAAAGAAAATCGTTAGAGACCTACTGATTGAATAGATATCATCATCATCATATTAATAATAAAAAATCTGGTACTCTGATCCCCACAGGAGAGTGTGGAGGTGGTCAGCCCCCCTGAGGTCTGAGAGCAACAGAAAGAGGGGCAAAAGTGAGAGGTCTGATTGCCCTCTAGAGGGCTGGGGCAAGTCTGGAGGGGATGCTGGGTTGATGGGCTACAACCAGGACAGTTGCTGCCCACCTGTGTCCCAGCCTGGATCCTGATGGGCAGGAGTAAACATGGGTGAGGACATTCAGAGGGATCACAGTCAGGCCTGGGTCCCTGGCTGTGGCACCGCTGAGGACGAAGCATGAGGAGCCGAGATCAGGGACACAGTGTGAAATAGAGGTCACAGCTTGATAAACCCAGAGGTCAAGGTATAGGCTGTGGCTGTGGCTCTGGTGGCGGAAGCACAAGCTTATTCTCACTGCGAGCTGGGCAGGTTGTGCTGAGATTTACTGAGATAATACAAATTAATGTATAGCACTCCTCATGGCACATAGTTAAAACTTACAATATGGTGGCTATTTTTAGTTTTTGCACCTCAACAGTGACAGGCTAATGTCCCCTGGCATATAAGCAAAAGACTGAAAACTAAGAATTGGATTTTTTTTAAACTGTGACTAAATGTCGTAGAAGTTGTGTTTGTTCCACCGACATTTTTCATTGATCCAAACAGGCAGTGTGGAAAGATAAGCATTTGGGTCTGCAGTGGCTACAGCAGAAAACAAGCGATGATGATAAGAACATGTCTGCCAGGAGGAGGCCACTGTTGATCTGTCACGGGCCTTCCAATGTGGCATTATGACCTCAATTTACCCACACAGACCAAAAGCCTAATTTTGTTGATCTGTGAAGCGAAAGCTTATCTCTAAGGATTAGTTCCAAACATGAATCAAACTTCCAGGAGGGGTATACAAACCATTGTATTTTTTTGTTGTTGAAATTTTAGGTTTTTATTGCTTTTATTTTTATTTGTCAATAGTGTAATAAAATGAATGAAAGAGGGCCAGGCATGGACCAATGGTAACTGTGCAAGAAGTTTCTAAATGCTAATGAAGCATCTAAAGATAAGGAAACGGATGGCTTTCCAAATAGAAAATGGTGTACAAAAAATCCATAACCTAGGCCCGATCTTGAAGGCAGATGCTGGACACCGAGACAACAGTCCAGTTTGTCCTCCTGTCCTTACTTTAATATTTATTGAGTGCCCAGTGTAAACAGGTTTGTGTTTACCAAGCTTTCATTCTACTGTCCATTAATTTACCTGGATGTTGTTTGCATTCTGTGAAATGCATATGTCGTACTTCTTTGTCTGCACTTAACTCTTTTATCGCACAAGACTCACCTACACAACAGCAACTGTCCACGCAATCAGCCGATGAACCGGAGGTGCGTGCTGCCCGCTACCCGTGGAATCTTCCCTCGGGGCTGTGCGGCATTATCGCTCTGGGCTCCTCGGTGAAGAATCCCATGCCACTCATGTCAACGACCAGACTTGCGGCTTATGTATTAGCAGTTTATTACCGTATATTTTAAGAGGTGGAGGTGTTTTGTGTGGCGTGCATTTTAATAATTTAAAATGACTCGTGTAAACAGGATATTTATCAAAGAAGGACCTTATAATATGTATCCATATATGAAGTCGGAGAGTTTTATCTGGATGGAAATAAATGCACTTGGTAGCAAAACAAAATTTCAAAAACAAAACAAAAAAGACATTGGATAGGCAATTAGCAATGTGTGCCCTGATAGGGAATCAACCAATTAATTTTTATTGAGAAATTTCCATCAGAATACTGGAGTTTTTATGATCAGTGCTGGAGTCCATGAGCTAGACTCCAGTTGGGGTGACCACCTGGCTTTGCTGACACTGCTCCCTTGGCAATAGCTGATTGTCCCAGGGAAGGAGACAGACACAGGCTGGGCTGGGATTTGGAGACTGGCTTGAGAGGCACGGAATTCACTGGAGCAAAGCTGCATTAAAGGCTGGGCCACCTAGATCAGGGGTTTGTGAATTCCTAGAAGGACACCAGCACTCCCCTGTTTCCTTCTCTTCCTGAGCCTTTCTCGTTCGTCTCTCCCAGTGACTGTCTGGGAACTCTTCCAGGATCCTCCTTCAGACGCTAGCCCTCACTTCCTTTCTCTGTTTAAGTTTAGCCACAGTCTGCTTCGATTGTCTATATCCAAACACTCTTAGGCAATTCACACTCTCATCCTCTTTCACAATTTAGAAGTTTAGACGCTGAAGAAACCCTCCCTGCTGAAAATCCTTTTCTCCCCGTCTTTGACAACTTCGCGTTCTTGTGGCTTCTTCTTCTTTAGCATCTTCTTTGTCTCCACTGTTACTCCTCTTTTTCCCCTATCCCTTCCTGGGAAGCTTCTGCCATTTTATGCTTCGGAATCTTTTTCACGTTATCATTTATTCAACAAAAATTTCAATGAGCCAGAAACCCAGTCACCTCAATTCGAATGACTCCAAATGGAGTCCAAGTCCTAGACATACACTTCTGATCGTCTGGTGTCTGTCGCCACCTAATGTTACCTATTGTCGCCTCAGATGCAGTGTGTTCAAAACCAGACTCCTCACTTTAGCCTTAAAATAGCACCCTTTTCCTGTTTTTCCTACCTCTACCAAGAAAAGTACCAGCCCCCTAGCAGGGCTTAAATATGAGCGTCATCTCTAATTCCCTTTTCCCATGTGGCCAATACACAGATCTACTGATTCCAGCTCTGTGATTTGTTCACCTCCGTAGAACATGCCCACTGTCACCTCCCACTGGGCCTGCTGACGTTTCACTTGCTGCTGCAGGGGCTTACTAACTTAGCCCCCCCCAATCAGACTGTGTCCCACCTAGATTATCCTCTACATTGCTGCCTAAGTCTTCCTAAAACTCATATCTAATCACTGGACTTCCCAGACAAGAAGCCTTTTTATGAGTAGCTCTCACCCTGGGATGTCCAGCAGAATTGACCAGGAGTTTTGAAAAGGTGCAGTCTGCGGGACCACAAATAACTCAGTCTCTGAAAGTGGGGCATGGGTGCGTGTATGTTGACAAAGCTCCTCAGGGGGTCCTGAGGTGGACCCACGGTTAAACGTCATTACTAATGAAATGACTTTTATCCATGACTTCATGCCTAGTCAGTAAGTCTCAGACTTCTCATTGCACTATTTAAGGCCCCGACTTCTGCTTTGTGCCTCATGTCCTTTCATTCCTTACATATCCCAAAGTCTGGCCAAAACGGTCTGCAATATTTAGTGCTTCCCGAATGCCTCCTGACATCATGCCTTTCATTTGTCTTTTCTTGCTACCGAGAATACCCTTTCTTCTCCACTTCTCCACTTCTGTTTCTCTCAATTATACCTTTTCTCCAGGAGCAAGCTTAAATGACACTGACTTAGGTAAAAATACATTTTAAGTATTGAGAATAGGTCTTATGTCATAATAAGCCTTCCATAAATACTAGTTAATGTTATTATGATAACGATAAATAATAAATTCTATTTCCATGAATCCATACCATTCCTCAAGTCAGAGCTTCTCTCTCTTTCCTCTGCATTTTCACTGCCTGTTGTTTCTGCTCCTTTTAGGTACTTGTCGGGTTCTCCTTTACTCAACAGTTATTTTTGCAGCTGCCTTACCTCACCCAGAGAAGAGCAGCGTTGTTGGAACTCTGTCTTGGTCAGAGGCTACATCATATTAAGAATTCTACAGTTCCTACTTACGCAAATCAACAACGAGGGTATTGGCCCATGGCATTATGTCCCAGTGAACAGCACTAGAAACATAGATCTACCTCGCTGGGTAAGGGGTCAAAGTGGCTTTCTAGGCACTTGCTCCCATTTGGAAGTTGGAAGGCATATAACTTACTGTTTAAACTGGGGCATTGGGAACAACTAATTGGGACTATCCCAGGCAAACTGGAACCTTAGCTATGAGAGAATAGACCATCCCACTGGAAATGGAGTCAGTGACAGCCACTTCTTTCAACAACAAAGTGCTAGAAGAGAAGATAAGGTGTAAATCCTGAGAGCAAGTACTAAAAAACTCTGGCTGTGCGTGAATAATCCTGAAGTGACTGAACAAAAGCTAATGGGTTGATTCAATAAAACCCTAACGTAATGCGAGCGCAGGCTTCTCAGTTAGCAAGTCATGTGTTGGGTCAGATTAGGAAAGTCAGACTTCTATTGTAAATGCCACCCAGTGACAAGGGGTAGGCATTGACTCTGCTGACACCTGAATTTGGGAGTCACACTGATTATATTCAATGCCTTCTAGACTCACCAGTCAAGTAGACATCCGAGGGCTTCTCCAAATCCTGACCTTTTCTTCAAGGCTCACTGAGGGATGAGTTCCTTTGTGAAGTATTCTCACTGTCCCCCAACACATGGCTTGTGTTGCTTTCCGTATCCTGAGAACCACTACAGCCATCTCTACTACAGACTTAGGGGGAAATACATCACCAGCCCAACTAGAAGGTATTTCTACTTATTTTAACCCTTGCAGCTTTAAATATATATATATTTATTTTTAGAGAGAGAGAAAGGGAGGGAGAAAGAGAGGGAGAGAAACATCAATGTGTGGTTGCCTCTCACGTGCCCCTAGCGGGGACCTGGCCCGCAACCCAGGCATGTACCCTAGCCTGGGAGTTGAACCGGCAACCCTTTGGTTTGCAGGCCAGCGCTCAACCCACTGAGCCACACCAACCAGGGCACCCTTGCAGCTTTGAGAAGTTGTTCAGTCCAGTTAACCCTTTGCATATCTAGCTGTGCATTGATAATTGTTCTTTTACATGGACTGTTTATCTTCCCAAGTTGATTGGTATAGGAGCCATATATTATTGTCCCTCTTCCATCCACATGACTCCATTATCCATGAATACTTGTTGGTTTTGAAAAGTTTTTGTTTTTTTTTTTAATGTAGAACCATCTTTGGTTTTGAATGAGGTATTTACTTTAGCAAAAATTACCTGGGTTTTCCCATCATTTCTGAACATATTAGCAAAAAAAAACAAATAAAAACCTATCAAAATCTGGAAAACACATCTGATTTCTCAGAGGTATAGGGGCACGGGGTCAATGTTTCAGTGCACAGGATGATGCCAGAAGCCGAAAGTATGCAGTGGGAATGAGAGGATGAAAAGAAGCTTTGACATTTCTCATATCAGAGTCGGGCCCTGGTTCTTCCTATGGGACTTTGAGATTCACTTGTTTTCTGAGCACGTTTTATTTGTGTATAGGAAAGAAGTATATATAGTGTATTTCTGTGGTTTTATAATATATATCTAGGAGTCTTGGAACTTATTCTTCATGGATAAGGGGGGACTACTGTATGCTCTTCTGCTGTTTTGGAACATCGTATGTAGGAGAGCAGTCTTGTTTTTTGTCTTTTTTTTTTTTTTAACTCTTGACCATTCGTTTGTAACAACCTGGAATTCAGCCCTATCTGGGCTAGAGGCTTCATTTATTCCAGGACACGCCTAAATAAATTAAGCTGTGGAACATACACAGCAATTGAGAGGCACTCAATTGCAAGAGGCTGTAAATTATAGTCAACACCTGGGGGCACCCTCTTAAGTGGAAAAGCTATCCCCTCATGAATGGAACATGTACTCTGGCCCCATCCCTAGTGTGCTAGTTCAAGTCCAGAAAATTTTACCCATGAAGCTCTATATTTCAGAAGTAAGTTTTTGGTAATTGACATGAAAATGAAAGATATAATTAAGAGCTTTATTTTAAAAAAACCTGAATGTTGTGATATGAATAACATTTTTTTATTTCCTTAAAGAGTCCCATTTGAGTGACCACCAATGAAGATAAGGTCCAACTTGTTAGTTGGCAAAGAGTCTTTTGACACAACCAATGGAGGTCCAAAGAACAGATTAGAACATCAATTAGGAAACATATTATGCAAAAAGAATCATTCCTTGGTCAATTTCTCACTTCTCTGACTTAACATAATGGCTTATCTTTAAGAAATCAATCATTGACCTAATTTAGTATAAAATGGATGCAGTCTATTGAGAAAATTAGTCAAAGTGCTTCACTATTTTCATGAGAGAAAAAAATCAAACAATGAACAATTGTGTGTTATTATGACTGAAAAATAAAATCGACAGGAATGGCACCATATAAATCGAGCATAATAAGACTGGCCACTAGCCTGGCCTTAAAGGAAACAGGTTGGTGGCATTTCCTTTTTCTAGGAACTTGTTGTCTTAAAAACTTCTGAGGACATGAGCTAGAATACAATCCTCTAACTGGGATGTCTCCTTCCTCTTGAGCGGAAGAATTCTAATGTCCATGTCACTTCTTTTTATTACCAAAAAGCAGGTTATACTTTGTGCTTTTTTTCTCTAATGAGGTCCAGTGGGGATTAACATCTCTCAGGCCCATTTCCCTAGTGAGGTGTGGTTATATTTTTTCCCAGTGTGGCTGATAATACTTAACAATGTTATTAACTTGTGAGCAGGCTTTTTAAATCACCATGGAAAGCGTTCCAAGTAGAAGAAATTGTAAGATCCTTCATGCATAACATACGTCTCAGGTGACCTACTTACCATAAGTAAGTCTTTCACGTACTCCATTTGAACTGTGATGAAAAGTAGGCTACACAAAAGCTGACAGGTACAGCCTGTCAAACCAAATCCCAAACTAGGCTTTATGTTAAAATGAAACAGAGAGGATTTAGTAGTTTATATGTGAGGATCATGAATTCTTGGTGTCCACAAAAACCCAGATTTTTATACTCAGCATAACAATAGCTTCATTAGAAGACAACACAAGTTAAGTCATTTCCTTGTAGGTTAATGTTTAAATAACACATAATGCTTGAAATGGAGTAAAGCACTTTTTTGAAAGTACTTCTTTTCTTTTGAGCCTCTGGATTTATTTAAGTACAAGCTTTAAAGTCTTTTTTTCTATTTATGTTAAATACCAAGAGGAATAAATACCGCATGGGACAGGACGTGTGTGCTTCCTAGCACTACCCCTAAGTTGCTTTTTCTGTCACCTTCAAGAGCAATTTTCAGATGACAATGTTGAGTATGGTGTAGGGGCATTCACGTAAGGGCCAGTATGAAGCCCCAACAGTGCAGCTCGGTTACCTGATTTCATGATGATCTTCCTAATCTTTCATTAGCTGTATGAGAACGAATAGACGGACATGTGCAATGCTCTAGTGACTAAACCGCAGCATTAGCCTGGAATGGTGCCCGCAGTGCGCCAGCCCGGGAGCTCGGTCCTCATGTGGCTGTGAGGCACGGTGGCTGAGAGCACACGCCCGAGAATGGCAATGGAAATTGGTTTCCTGCCGTGGGACTTTGGGAAAGCTGCTTAGGCTGTCTAAGCCTCAGTGTTCTTCGACTGAAAATGGGGTCATACAGTATCTATTTCATAGGGCTATTGGCCCGATAAATGAGGTAAGGCTGAAACGCACTTAGCATGGCGCCTGGCTCAATGGAATTTAGATTTCCTTATTATTATATTTATTACTATACTACTTTTAACAAAATTGACTAAACCATTGTGATGTGAGAACCCTTACTGTCTTAATTTTTCGATATGACTACGAAAGAAAAGGTGAAGAGCAAGAATCAAGTTAAGGGGACTAAACTGAACTAAAGTGACTCTTATCATTTGACCCTATTTGTAACCCCAATCTCTGCCCTACGGCCAAATGGCAGAAAAATGGAAGCTCTGTGGACAATTTTTCCAGGATAATTTACAACCCAATGATCCAGTTCTAGAACAGTGTGTCCTTAGTAGGACCCTCCTGGGACTGAACACGGTGGAGGGAAGATCAGAGGAGGGGTTTGCAGAAAGTTTGTTTCCAACCGAACAAGCCCGGAGAAAAGGGAAGAGGCTGATGGATAGGCGAGTGAGTGGCATATGACAAGGAGCCCTCGTGCTACCTATATGTACCGTTCTATCCAGCGTGCTTTATTTTTTGTTTGCTCAGTGGTCTGGGTTTTGGGCCCAATTCAAGGCAACAGCTGCTTCAGTAACTGCTGCCGTTCTACCCGGCAATTATCGGCCTGTATCAGTAACCATTCCCAACAGCGTTATTGAGGTGGTGATGAAAGCCCATAGGATTCCAAATTTTAAGGACTTTCTGGGATGAGGATGTCATTTCCCATTGACTGAATAAACGTTTCTGGGGACAGCACAGTTGAATCTTGACTCTGCTGTTGGATTTTGAGCAAATTGCTTAACTTCTCTCAATGTCAGTTTCTTCACTTGTAAAATGGAGATAAGAGTTGTATGGGTTTGTTTTTTTTTTAGAGAAATAAATGAGATTATGTATGTGCATTTATAAGGGTCTTGCTAGGAAACAGCATACGCACTCATACAAAGTGCTAATTGGGGTGGGGGGTCAGTAGAAGAACTACTTACAATGACATGGCAGGTGTTTAGGGAAATCAAAAGGGGGTGATGTAGCATCCTGGGCAGGCAGTGGGGAGGAAGAGCGTTTCTACCTCTGGGCCTGGACAGGCAACGGGAAGGACTGTGCACAGGAAGCCGGGAGACGGCTGCCTGGCTGTAGCTGGGGTTTTCACAAAGGAATACGGCCAACCTGTAGTGAGGAGGGCGCCAGGGGAATGAGTTCCTGACCTATTTCACCTCCGTGCTATCATCTCTTCTACTACCTCCAATCACCAACTCTAACTGGAAGCCAGAGCTCAGGGAGCCCAGTGAAACATTCTGTACAGACAGCCTTCCGGGGCCCAGAGCAAGGTGGAAAAGGAGGGAAGCAGCTCTGGAGGGAAAGATGGAAGTCAACTGGAGAGCGTAGCGGGCGCATAGTGTTCTCCCTGGCACATAGATAGTACAGCTGACCCTTGGACAACATGGTTTTGAGCTGCACAAGTCCATTTATTTGCGTATTTTTTCAGTAAATATATTTGAAAAAATTTGGGGTAACTGACAATTTGAAAAACCTTACAGATGAACTGCATGGTCTAGAAATATAAAACAATTAAGAAAAAGTTGGGCATGCCATAAATGCATAAAATATATACTAGTCTATTTTCTCATTTACTACCATAAAATATACATAAATCTATGATAAAGACTTAAAGTTTATCAAAACTTACCCACACAAACACAGACCATACATGGTGCCATCTGCAGTTGCCAGAAATTAAACAAATGCAAAGATACAGTATTAAATCATAACAGCATGGAATTTACTATACTACGTACAGTGCTATTGTAATAATTTTATAGCCACCTCCTGTTGCTATTGCATTGAGTTCAAATGTTGCTAGTGTCCCATTAAAATGCTAAGTGATGCTAATCATCTCCACATGAGCAGTTCATTGCTCCAGTAAATTGCATTTTGCAGCAAAAAGTGATCTCTCATGGTTCTTGTGTACATTTCATCCTCTTTAGTGCAATACTGTAAACCTTGTCTAACATCGTGGGGATCCATATGAAGTGCCACTAGTAATGGTATGCACTGCTCCTGGGAAGCAAAGAGAAGTCATGATATTACAAGTTGAATTGCTTGATATGTGCTGTAGATTCTGGTCTACAGGTGCAGTTGCCCGCCTTTTCAAGATAAATGAATCCAGTATAGTGGCCATTATTTATTTATTTATTTATTTATTAAAAAGGAAATTCATGAAGCTGTCACTGCAGCTACTCCAGGTGTGATAATCTTGCACTTTTTGCAAAATGCCTTTTTATCTCTCCTGAAAATGCAACTTTTATGTGGGTGCAGGATTGCTATAAGAAAGACATACCTTTATACCCCTAATACGATTCAAAGAAAAGTGAAGTCATTTATATGCTATCTTAAAGCAAAAGGAAGGTGAAGAATCTAAAGCTGCAGAATTTCATGCCAGCAAAGAATGGTTTGATGACTTTAGAAAGAGATTTGATTTAAAAAATGCTACTGCTGACCAAGAGGCAGCATACAAATTCCCACATGCCATTAACGAAGTCACTGAAGAGAAAGACTATCTCCCTAAACAGGCTTTTTAATGTGGAGGAAATTGTCCTACTCTGGGGGAAAAAATGCCACAAAGGATATGTAATAGTAAGGATTGCGAACACCATGAAAGAGAACCCTGATAGGCGGAACATAATGAAAGTCTGGAAGAATTATACAGCGGAAGATGAGACCATCGCTATAGAAAAAGGCACGAAAGCCATCAAGCCTGAAACAGTAAATTCCTGCTGGAGAAGCCCGTCTGCATGCTGTACATGACTTCCCAAGGTTTATGATAGAGCCAATCAAAGAAATCATAGAAGAGATTGTGGACATGACCAAAAAAACAAAAAAAACCACAAACAAACCCAGAACAGTGGGGTATAAAGGGTTTTCAAGGTACGAATCTTGGAGAAATTCAAGAGCTAACAGACACCACACCAGAGGAATTAACAGAAGAAAACTCTAAGGAGATGACTTCTGAACCAGTATCAGATGATGAGGAAGACGTAGAAGAAGGAGAGCCATTAAACAAACTGACTTTAGACAATCTGGAAGAAGGGTTCTGATTATTTAAGACTGCTTTTCGCTTCTTTTACAACACGGACCCTTCCGTGATATGGCACTGATACTAGAGCAAACAGTGGAAAAAGGAATTGGTGCCATATGGAAACATTTTTAGGGAAATCAAAAAGCAAAAAAGTCAGACAGAAATTATAATGTTTCTGTAAAGTTATACCGAGTGTACCTACCTCCCCTTCCTCCTCCACCTTTTCTGCAGCCTCTGCCACCCCCTGAGACAGCAAGGCCAGCCCACCCCTCTTCCTCCCCCTCCTTCTCAGCCTACTCAGCATGAAGACAAAGAGGGTAAAAGACCTTTAGAATGACCCACTTTCATTGAACAATTAGTATATCATCATAATGCAGTACAGTCACCACACTCACCTGTTGTGTATGGTGTGTGCCTTTGAGTGAAAATCTAATAACTCTATGAGATGTTTTTGTGCCATCGTCATTGCCTAAGTATTCGCTGTGTGCCAGGCTTGCATGGAAGTGCATAGCCTGGCCTTACATAGGCATAAGGTGAGTGACATTTCATATAAAATTAATAATGCATTAATTTAAAAATTATTTTATAACTTTAATTTCAAAGGATTACAATGCTGGACAGTATGCCCGCCCCCTTTCTATGTCTCTCGCTCTCTCTCTCTCTCTTAATTGGAGAAACTGTGTACCAGCTTATCAGCATAGATAAGTGATATTTTTAAAAAGTAACAATGTTTCCAATACTGTATATGAGTATGACTGCAATACTGTATGCCACAGAAATTTCATGATTTAGTCATTAATGTATGGGCTAGGCTACCGTTAAGCAATCATATTGCTGTTTTGTTGTTATTAATGCATGAATCATTATACCTGTAAATGAATAAGGATTTCTTTATCACATTACATTTTCATTTTTGATGTCTAGTGTTAATAATGTGTAACATCTACAGTGTTTTATGAGAGATAATATTTATGTAGGTACTGACAGACACGATTCAGTTTGTAAGCAGATGATATAAACTTACAATTATTGACACATATGGTAGAGTACTGTAAATGTATTTCCTCTTCCTTATGATTTTCTTAATAACATTTTATTTTCTCTAGCTTACTTTACTGTAAGAGTATAATATACAATACATGTAACATACGAATATGTGTTAACCAACTGTTTATCTTATTGGTAAGTCTTCCAGCCAACAGTAGGCTAACAGTAAAGTTTTGGGGGAGTCAAAAGTTATATACAGGATTCCATTGCAGATCAGACCTTTATCCCTTCCACACTGCCAGGTCTGCTTTCCCTGATCCTGAGACTGAAGCACAGTAACTTTTTATCCAATTTAACGGGCAAAGGATAATGTTCCTCTTTCCAGACACTGTCTCAAGTGTTCTCATGACGATGGGCGGTTTTATGGCAATTTCCTGTCTGATGCCTGGTGCCCTACCCCAACACGGGTTAAGGTCTGTTCCTCTAGTTATAATCCAGGATAGAATTTTCTCCCTAACATCTTTGTAATGTGTCAGGAGAATTTTAAATAAAATCTTTCTTTAGGGTTTGCATGTGTGTGTGTGAGTGATTGGGGTTGATCTAAAGGAAAACAAAGGATTTTGGCAAACCATCGTTACCACTAGTGAAACCTACAAAGGATGCAACAGGAGGTAAGATCCAAATATTATATAGTTGTATACTTTTTAATCCTGGAATTCAAAATATTTAACACCATCACCATGTAGTTACAAAAGGGATCCTAGAAATTAGACTCCCCCTGAATAAAACCCCACAACTTTTCTAAGAAGACCCCCACTGAAATGAAACCGACAGAAAAAGTGTTGCTGGTGTCCTGACTTTAAAGAACTATGATGTGAAAAAATGAAAGCAATGTAAAAATTAAAATAAATTTCCTTCCTGTTGAAAGAATGCTTCATCCATTGATGCAGCAAGTATGGCATCCAACTGAGAGTCCCAGCTCTGACTGCAGATAGAATTCCATCTTTGCCACTTAGGGTTTACTATTCTTGGACAAGTTACTTAGCTCTGTGTGCCTTAATTCCCTCATCTATAGAATGGATAGAAACATTACAATTATCTCACAGGTTTCTCATCAGAATTAAATAAGACAATGCATGTATAGTGGTTAAGAATATTTGACACCCCATCAATAGAATTACTCTTAACCTCGATTTCCTTTCAGCACTGCGGTTAACGTTAAATGTCTTTAAAGGGCATTGAAAAATCCCTAAAGTGAAATTATTGGGCTGAATTAAATTCTCCCCGAGTGCACCCTATATCTCTAAATCGGGGCATCGGAGACCGATAACCAAGGAGTAGTCAGAACTCTGACAGGGATTGGGGCAAATCCCCTCCTACTTTGTATTCTCTAAGGTGTTTTATGGAAGCTAAAGCCTTCCATAAATGCACGGGCTCCTCAAATTTAAGTTCGTGGTCATCTTTAAAGACCCCCTTCTCTCCCAATTTCCAGTTGTCTCCAAAACTGGAGGGCTCCTGCTCTCCCGCTATCCTGCCTTTCTCCAGCCCCGCCTCCCCTCAGCTGGGTAAGCTAGCTACCTTAGAGCCCTTAGCCGACAGCCACCTCCAAACCCCAGGAGGGCCCCTTGCTCCCCGGCTCCTGGGCGGGGCCAGGCCACCCGACTGCGCATGCTCCTCATTGCGCAGGCGGGGAGCGCCGGGGCCAGAGGCGGGCGCTGGGCGTAGGTCCGCTTGGCTGGGGAGCGCTCGGCCTGACGCCGGTCACGCGGAGGCGAGACAGCGGGCACCGGGGCGGCGGCGTCCTGGAGACCCCCGAGAGATGGAAGCGGCGGCGCCGGCGGCGGTCGAGTCGGCGGGGCACGAGGAGCTAGGTGGGTGCTGCGTGTGGGCAGGGGAAGCTGGCTGACCTGGCGCGGTGCGCGCTTCCGTGGGATGCGCCGGGGCCCCCGGCCTACACTTGGCCTTGGCCCAGGAGGCGGCTGCGGGAACCCGGGCCGCCGCCGACGCTTCCCCGCGGGCGTGTCCGGGCCGCATCCGGGTTCAGGTTGTTAGTCCCTAAGCGGGGAGAGAAGCCGTTTTTTTTGTTGGTTGGTTTGCTGTTGTCAGGGCTCTTGGTACTGTGGGTCTGGCACGGGTTTGAATTTAAAACCCAGCGTGGCACACCTCCCAGGGACGTTTGGGATGAGCTGGGTTTGCGAGGTGACTGACCTGGATGTCAGGACCTGCAGAAGGCGTTAAAATGGGCGTGTGTGTGCGTGATCAACGAAGAGAAGACGTGAACCTTTGTAGATCTGAGAAGAGATTTTTATTCGGGCCCGTCGGAGAATATTGCCGGAGAGCAGAGTTCCAAGAAGGCTTCATAGTGCTCTTACTTCAGGAGAGTGAGGAGATGTTTATGCATGAACAGTTTTAGTTACATACATTTTAGGATTAACAGTTTTACATCAGGTGGGGAGAATATAGAGATAAGGTAGGGGACGCCAAGCACCTGTAGTCGGAAGTCACGGGAAGCAATTATTTTTCAGGCTGAAGAAAGAATGTGCTCTTCCTTCTGTACTAATTTATTGTTTTAGTTGAACTATACGTGGCTAGCCCACGGAAGGCCTTCATTAGGAATTTACTGTGTTTCCTATGTTACTGATCCAGTTGGAGCAGCCACTGAAGACACCCTTTCCTTCCTCACTGTGTGCGTTTGGGCGTGTGTGTCGGAGGTGTGGTGCACTGTGTGTACACATCAAAGGCAAGCCAGGAACTGGAAACCATCGTAATGGTTTTCTGCTGTCAAAAGGAAAACCAAAGGAAGGATCAGGGTGGTAATAGTATTGTTTCTGCGAGTTATTTGCATTATATTTAGGAATATTTTTATTTGATGTTGAATTATTTAAAAAGTTGAAAGAAATACTTTATTATAGTAACTAATTGGTTGGCATTCCTATAATAATGTGCAGGTCACTTTAATTTGATTTCTTTGACGTTATAATAATGGTAGAAATAAACTCAGCATTTTATTGAATGTTTACTGCGGGTCACATAGTGTACTAAGTAAGTGATTTACATATGCATTGTCTACTTTAATCCTCACAATAATGGGGTGAGGTAGGTGCTACTGTTATCACCATTTTATAGACACAATAATTTAAGCTTATTAATGGCAGAACCCAGATGTGAACCTAGGTTTATCTGACTTATTTTTTCTTTTTACCCTTTTTATTGAATTTATTGGGCTGACGCTGGTTAACAAAGTTTTACAGGTTTCAGGTGTACAGTTCTACCACATTGTCCGACTGGTTTAACTCATTAATAATCCCTGCAGGTAAGGGTGTGGGGAAATGCACATTCTCATGCATTGCTGGTGAGCGCAGTGCATTTATTCTTAACAGTGCATACACCCATTGATCCAGCAATTCTACTTCTATAAGTATTTCCCAAGGAAATAAGTCATGTCACAGGTACTTATATCAAGAGATGTTCATTACAGTATTTATAATAGAGGAAAACTGGTAACTCTCTGAATGTTCAATTAAAGAAAATTGTTTCGGTAAGTTGTGGTAGGGCAATATAGCCATGTACTGAATAGCCGTTAAAAGTAATATGGAAAGATAGTCACCATATACATTTTTAGTAACTGAAAAAAGGTCCCAGATTATTTTAATTTTGAAAAAAGTTATGTCTGTTCATTCATTCATTCATCATGTTCATTGAGCTGCTCCTATGCGCCAGGCACAGTTTTAGGCACGTGGGATACATTCATGAACAAAACAGATCAAGGTTCCTGCTCTCATGGAGCTTATATTCCAGTAAGAGGGAGCAGACACTACTTAGTTAATTCTGTAGTATATTGGGTAAAAAGTACTACGGGGAAAAAAAAAGAGCCTTAATTAAGGGAAATCAGGAATGAGGGTGGGGGCAGGGTAGTTTATAATATTTTATAAAGTGGTCAGGATGAACCTTATTGAAAAGGTGAGATTTGAGCAAAGACTTGAAAGAGGTAAGGTAATCAGTCAAGTGGATATCTGGGGAAAAACCATTCCAGGCAGGAAGACTACCTAGAGTAAAGACAGAAATATGAAGGAGGCCAAGGTAGCCGAAGCAGAAAGATTAAGGTGGTGATGAGGCCAGATCTTGAGGGTCATGTAAAGGCTTTGGCTCTCACTCTGAGAGAATGGGAAACCAAGCAGGGTTTTGGCCGAGGAGTGACATGATCTGACTTATATTCTAAGGGGATTGCACTGGCTGCTGTGCGAAATATAGACTGTAAGGGGCAGAAGCAGAAGCCAGAAGGGTACTTCGACAGTTTAAGAAAGAGATTTTCGTGCCCTTCACAGCGGCATGGCAGAGAAATAGCAGGACTCTGGATATAGTTTCAAAGTAGAACCAGAATGATTTTCTAACAGATTGGATGAGAGACAAGGAATTTCAACCAACAGAGATGTATAGTGGTTTTATAATATTTTTCGACATTTCTCTCTTCATGAGGAGCAACTTAATTTCCTTTCCTTTGCGTTGTGGGCTGAATTTAGTAACTTGCTCCTAAAGAATAGATTATGGTGGAGGTGAAAATGTGTGACTTCACAGCTAGATCCTAATTGGCACTGTACCTTGCTCTCTCTCTCATGGATTCCCTCACTTGGGAGGAGGCCAGCTACCATGTTGTAAGCAGCCATAAGGAAGGGTCCATGTTATGTGGAGCTGAGACTTCCTGACAGCAACCATAAATTGTTCCACAGCAGTAGATAACCAGCACAGATGGGTAAAGCCACGGGAGGAGCCCTTTGGGTGGTGATCAGGAAGTTCAGTTTGAGGAAATGTTAAGTTTGAGATGTCTGTTAGACATGAAAGTGCAGAGGTCAAATAGGCAGTTGGATTATGTCACAAGTGAGTGTGAGGTTCTGGTCTGGAGATGTAAATTCGGAAGTCATCAGCATATAGATAGTTTGAGAGCCGTGGACTGAATGAGAACATACGGGAGTGTGTTTGTTTATTCTCTAAAATGTTACTAGTGGTAATTCTGGGGGCGGGAGAGGGTGTGAGGTAATTTTAATTACAACATGTTGCTTATCTACATATTTCTTGATTTTCTACAATGACCAAATATTTCACTTAAAAAAGAACTTAAAAAATTATGTTATAAATAGCTTAATGTCTGCATTTCATTTCATAGGCTAAGGGGACCTCTGGAATGTTTGTTGCCGTGCATATTTGCCCCACCTCAGAAATGAATCGAATACTTACTGTTCCCATCTCATATAGATAGCAGTTTATAGATTTAGGTGGCAATATTATATTCTTTTAAGAAAAGAAACTATTTTTTTACCTTCTTTTCGTTTGTCCATTGCCAAAATAGAAGTAGACGAGTTCCTTTATTTTGCTTTTGTAAAAGCAATGCACATTTTTACTTTCTTCTTATTTTTTACATTTTTCAGAGAAAGATATTTTGATGTATTTCCTTTCTTTCAATTTTTAAAAACTTTTAAAAACGTTATTGCATGGACACCGGAAGACAAGAAATGAGCCAACATTTTAAATGCTGAAAACAGCCCTGACTGCTGTGGCTCAGTTTAGGCCTTGTCCCTCCCAGCAAACGGTCCGATTCAGGCCAGGCGCATGCCTAGGGTGCTGGGTCAGTCCCTGGTCGGGGTGCCTAGGGGATGTTGTTGCCTCTCAAATGGATGTTTCTCTTTCTCTCTTTCTCCCTCCCTGACCCCACCAAAACCCCCCCCAAAAAACAGTTAATTGCCAACCTAGAATTCTGTATTGAGCCAAAACAGTCTTCAAAAAATAAAACAAATGAAAACATTATTGTACTCACACTGTGATTATTCAACTTTTTCCCATTCAGTATATGATGCACTTTGGCCTGTTTAACTCAGACTTCAAAACCATAATTTACTGTTATTGTAATACTTTATGAAGTGGATGCACTGTGTAGTTAATGTAGTAATTTCCTGATTGTTGCACATTTAGGTAGTTTCCAAATTCTTAACATAAATAATGTTTCAATTAACGTCTTTGTGCAGAAAGTTTTTTCTCCTCATACTAGCTTGTCAGAAGTGGAATTACTAGGTGAATGGGTAAATATTTTTAAGGTTTCAATACATATTGCTAAATTAATGTGATTTTTGTTTCTTCTGATTAAAACTGGAAATTTAGGTTGATTTTAGGGTAGGAAATTGAGGTTGAAATAATTGCGTGAGTGATATAAGATGGCATACAAGCACTGCCTAATTTAAGAAATGTTCCAGTTGTGTGCACCATTAATGTACACATATGTGTATAAGGTACAGTGTATGATATTGACTGAAGCTAGTGTTTATAATTTTTCCATTTATAAATACAAATAGGTCTAGGCAGTTTGATGTTCATTGCTTTACAGTGTTTTATTTTATAGAGTAGTGTTAATTCTTACCTATAGTATTCACATAGCATTTTTCAGAGCTTCCCAGTTCAGCACTTAGCCAAAAATTACAGCATGACAGTGGAAATTAATGGACTTTATTTATAATGTAAATTGGATTTTGTAATTTTTAATTACTTTGTGTGATTTTATTTCATATGGTTTATCTGTTAATGAAGTTTTTACCATGTTAGGTTTTTAAGTTTTTGTCTCCCCTACTAGTCTGTTTCCTTCTGGCTGGCATAACATATTTTGCTTATCTTCGTATACTCAGTATTGTAGCATAGTTTGTAGTTCATAAATGCTCAGAATTATTAATTATGGTTAGTAAATTAATTTCTTGTCAGATTTACATTTAAAAATCCTATATAGCATAATTTTCTTCTAATATTATAATTATGTAAGAAAGGGAAGCAAACTAGTCGTTAACTCATTACTTTACGCCAGGGGCTAGGCTCCATGCCTCGTCTACATTATCTCATTTCGTTATCATAAAACCCTGTGAGGCAGAAGCTGTTATTCTCATTTTACACATGCAGAGATAGGCCCAGAAAAATCCTGATTAAAATATAAATCAGATCACGTCACTCTGCACAAAACTCTCTACTGTGGTGTTGTCTAGTACAGTAGCCTTTAACCATATGTGCATTTGAAATACGCTTTGTCCAAATTAAAATAAGCCGTAAGGGTAAAACACACACTGGATTTCAACGACTTAGTGTGAAAAATAGAATGTAAAATGTTAATCTTTAAATGTAAAAAGATTGTTAATCTTTTATGTTAATTACATGTTGAAATGATAATACTTTAGCTATATTGGGTTAAATAAAGTATATTATTAAAATTATGTTACTTGTTGCTTTTTTCCTTTTTTAAGTAATGTGGATATTAAAAATTTTTAATTATGTTTGTGGCTCACATATTTGTATTGGTCAACACTGCTCTAGTGGCTTTCCGGTCTGTTGGTGTGGCCTACACGGGTGGATGCCATCTGTCGTTTGTGGTTCTCTGATCTTCTCTCCTACGTGCTCTCTCCTCTCCAGCCGTTTGGCCTCCTTCCTGCTTAAACACACCAGACTCTCCACAGGGTTAGAGCCTCGCCTTGGTCGTTCTCACTGCCTGATGGCTCTCTCCTGGGATAGCTGCATTGTTCACTGTCGGCCTTCCTTCAGGTCTTTAAAAGTCCCACTTGCTAAGTGGGGCCTGCTTTGGCTAGCCTGTCTAAAATTACAGACTCAGCCTCCCAATCCCTGTTTTTCTCCTTAGCAGTTAACACTAGCATGAGCTCTATTTTACCTATCTTATTTGTTGTTTCCTTCCCCCACTAGAATTTGAGCTCTATTAGGGCAAGAATTTTTGTTAGTTTCAGTAATTGCTATATTCCCAGCTTAATAGTACTTGACATATATTGGGGCTTCGTTAATACTTGTGAAACTACATTGAAAATGATTACATTCTGTTTTATTGAATACATTCAATCAGGAGGCATAGACCTTTTGTAATGAAGGACTGTTGTCAGTAGGTACTGCTGAGAGGCAGTGACAGTACATTAATAGAGGCTCTTGAGAAGGGCCAGAAACCAATAAAATTTGTGGGAGAAATTGTGCCTTTGCACCAGCTCCTGTAATGTGCATAAAAGCATCTTAGTCCTCGTCACCCTTCTCACCAGCAAATCCAAAGGTAAGCTGTTAGGATCTGTTGAACCAGGAGAAGCAACTCCTGTGTCTTAGGCAGCTCAGGCCGCTTTAACATAAACTTTCCATAAATTGGGTGGCTTATACAGCAGACATTTATTGCACACAGCTCTGAAGGTGGGGAAGTCCTAGATCAAATGCCAGCTGATTCAGTTCCCGATAGGAGCCCTCTTCCTGGCTTACCGGTGGCTTTCCTCTTGCTGTGTCCACATAGGCTGGAAAAAGAGAGACAGAGAGCTCTATATTCTTCTTTTTCTTATGAGTACACTAATCTCATGGGCTCTACCTTCATGACTTTATCTGAGCCTAATCATCTCTCAGAGGTCCCACCCCGTAATACTGTCACGTTGAGGGATAGCATTTCAATGTATGAATTTGGGGGAACAGAAACATTCAGTCCATGACATCCTGCTAACTACTTTCATACACACATCTTTCTGGTTTTCTACAACGGAGAGGGAGCAGGAGAGAAGATGACCCCTAACTTTTTACCTCATACCACTCTGACAGGGAGTGAGCACTCAGAGGAATGAGCAAGGGGATGGATAGAGTCGCAGGAGGTGAAGTCAGAGGTAACAGTGTGAGGTAGCCAAAGGAAGGGCATGGCGGTGGTGACGGGTGCTGCCTCCCTCGACCTGAGCTAGAAGCTGCTCTTAGGAAAGGGATTATGGTTCTTGACAAGACTGATTTGAAAACTTTAACCTTTTGCTTATAATTTTAGATATCTATTGTGCCAGACTCAGTGGGGGCTTTATCATTCCTTTTCTATTATTTTGCCAGCTTTTTTTCTTGAACTCAAAATCTACCTTCAGCTCTGCGTTTCTCCATGCAATCTCTGAGGGCTCATCCTGCCTCTCGGCCCCAGTTATTTAATACCCACATTCCGATGTATTTCTCCGATCTTCATCTTTAGCCCAGAATTCTTCCCTCCTCTCCAGACCCTGTTTCTAATGGCTCATTCAGTCTCAAGATTACATGATTTAAAAATTGAAGTCATATTGCTTCCTTAACATGCTGCTTTTTCTTTCATGCATTTATTCATTTGTTTCAAGTACTGAGGACACATTAGTAGACACATCAGACATAGTCCCTGTCAGTTGGAGAATATGTACAAATAAAATGGACCATTACAATATCATGTGTTAAGTGCTGTAATAGGGAGGTTATATGGTGCTGTGGGAACACCTGGGAAAGAGATTAAGCCCAACTTGGGGTTAAGGAAGACAGAAGGATGAGTAAGAAATACAGTGATTAAGTAAAGTTGGAAGGAGAGAAGAGGGAATGGGGGAACAGAGTATGACTCAGGAGGAAACAGTGTTTGTAAAGGTCAAAAGCAAGAGAAAGGGAGAATGACCTGTGAACTTGAAGACAGCCATCTACAAGCCAGGAACAGATCCTTCTCTCCTTATGCCTTAGAAGGAACCAACCCTGTCAACACCTTGGTTTTGGACTTCTAGCCTCCAGGACTGTGTGTGAGATAAGAAATTACTGTTTTTCAAACCACCCACTTTGTAATACTTTGTCATAAAAGCTCTAGCAAACTAATACAGTGGTTTGACAAAATAACATTCTTTGTATAGAGCATAACAGAAAAGGATATAGGGTCTGTTAAAACAAAAGATAACCATATGAGTGGGGACCCAAAAAATCAAATTTATTTATAAAAAATTGTGTATTTATTCTTACATGTTTAAACTTCAGTCACCTTCAAAGTACTCTCTATTTGAGGCAGTGCATCTACTGAGACATTTTTTCCACTGCTCAAAACAGTTATTGAACTTGTCAGTTTTGATGCCTTTTAGTGTGTTTGGCAAAACGTTTCCCTTTGAGGCCTTTTTTCATCCGGGGAAACAACAACAAAAAAATCAGGCGAGATGAGGTAAATAGGGAGGGTGGGGCATGGGGGTCGTGCAGTTTTTGGTCAAGAACTGCAGAACACTCAACCCAGTGTGGGCAGGTGCACTCATAAATAACCCATCGTAAAATGGGCAAATGTGTTGAAAGCCTTCAAAAAAATTTACTGAAGCCAAACATGGTCTCTCACAACAATGCCAGCTGGTACACTGATACAGCTGGATTCCTAAAACACTCATATAGTAGGTGGAGCCTATACTACAAAAAGCCCACCCTGTAGAAGATAATTCCTTTTTTTTTTGGTCCCTCCATGTAAATTGGCTTTTCAATCTGTTGATTGTTTTTTTTTTTCCTCCTGTGCCAAAGCTTTTTAATTTGATGTAGTCCCACTTATCTATATTTGTTTTTGTTGCCATTGCCTTTAGTGTCATAGATTTGAAATCATTGCTGAAACCAGTGTCTGACAGTTTCCCCCATGATTTCTTGTAAGAGTTTTATAGCTTCCAATTTTACATTTAACTCTTTAATGGATTTTAAGTTGATTTTTATTGATAAGATAAAGCTTCAGTTTCATTCTTTTGCGTATGTATGTACAATTTTCCCAGCACCATCTGATAAAGATACTATTTTTTCCCCATTGTGTATTCTTGGCACCCTTGTTGAATATCAGTTGACCATATATGCATAGATTTATTTCTGGGCACTATGTTGTGTTCCATTGGTCTATATGTCTGCCTTTATGCCAGTATTAGACCCCAGATAGCCAAAACCATCTTGAAAAAGAACAGAGCTGATCACATATCCTGATTTCAAAATATATTACAAAGCTAAATCATCTTCCAATATCTTAATGCATAACTTAACTCTTAGGAAAAATCGTTGTGCTGACTTCAAATTAGCACTGACATAATGGTGGCCTAAATCCTTGTCTCTCCACATATCCTCCCCTAAACCTGTTTATTCAACAGGTAGCACAAGGAAACCTATTTATAAAATAATTCTTTTAGCATTATGAGGAGACCAAGGATACCGTAAACTTCAAATTGTCTATAAGTAGAAAAATAGCTAGCGGATTTCAAGCGCAGTTCCGTTACTGCTTAAGCATAAAGAACGAGGAAGTGGGGCTTCAGAATCTCTGTGGAAAAGAGGAGAGGGGAGCGGGGGCCTTGGAAAAAACACAGTGAAAATCTCCTTCAGAAAGAGAACGTCTAAACTAAAGTGTGAATGTCTAAACAGAGGGCAGGTCTGGAAGCTGTAATTCACAGCACCAAGTACAGAGCAGCGTGGGCAAAACTGCACTTCTGGAGAAGATAAAAAGAGCAGTGGAGATGCCTCTCAGAAACAGAGAAGTGATGAGAAAAAAAAAGGAAAGGGGGGAAACCGAAGATTCTGCAGAAATGAAAGGTGATCAGAAGATATGCCAGTTACTCCCTGTAGCCACCTAATAAGTCATTATCATTCATTAAATAAACTAACTTTACTATATTGACAGAATGGAACAATCTCAAACTAGGATCTCTGTCCATAAAATGCCTAGCAATAGGAAAAATCATGAAGAATAAATTACAAGGTGTCCAAGAGAGAATATATTAAAATGACATATAACAGAGTCATGGGATTTCAAAGAATTTAAATGAGATAAGAAAGATATCAAAAGGATCAGAAAGAAAGTGGCTGAAATGGAAGAGTGGCAAGGACTACCCAACATGCTATATCTAAAGAAGAAACCAAAATATTTGAGTTAAACAAATATTTAAAGCTATAATCCAAGAAAATTTTCCATAATTAAGAGAAAAATATAAATTTGCATACTAAAAAAACTCGTCGTGTCTCTGGGAAAATTGACTCAGCACACTCAGCCTGAAGATATAATCTTTAGGACCTCAAGCAAAAAGAACAAATTATAACGAGAAAATTAGGCTGGCATCAGACTTCTCAAGAGTAGCAAACAAAGCAAGGAAAGAGTGACTCAGCATTTTCAAGAAACTGAAGAATAGAAAGTGTGAGCCAGAGATGATATATCATGTTGTCCTTCATATCAAGGCTACAGAAAAATGGTTTAAGACATGCAAAAACTCAGGGAATACTGTGCACATAATCCCTTCCTGAGGAATCTATTGGGTTGATCAAAAAGTCTGTATAGTTTTTTTGTAATATAAAAGACACATTTTTCATTTTCACCAATAACTTTATTGATTTGGATATTTTGAGCATGTCGACTGTCTCCTATGTGGTATGATGTGAATTGTTCTCAATTAATGTCTTGATTGCTATCAACATCAACTGGTCTACCTGACCAGTTGGAGCATCGTCCAGTGAGAAAGAAATCCCCAGTAGGAAACTTTGCAGACCACTTTTGACACACTTGATCAGTCATAGCATCTTCTCCATATACTGCACAAATTTTTTTTTTTGCATTTCAGTCGTGTTTTTACCTTTCTTGAAATAATAAAACATAATATGCTGGAAATGTTGTGTATATTAAAATGGCTACACAAAAATTCACTGACTTTGATAAGTTTTTGTTAAATGCACACTGCTATGACAGCTGTCACAATACAATCTAACAAAATTGTTTCAGATGGAAGTTAAAGACAACTAAGTGCTACTAGAACCATTTTATGAGAGAGACCAAACAAAATTTCTGGCCAGTCCAGTACTTGAGCAGTGGTTCTCAAAGTGTGGTCCATAGACCAGCAACATAAGAATCACCTGGGAACTTGTTAGAAATGCCCATTTTCTCAGGCCCACCCCAGACCTGCTGAATCAGAAGCTTGGGGCAAACACATCAATCTGTGTTTTGGCAAACACTTCAGGTCTTCCGATGCAAATTCTACAAAAGAATGAACTTCTTCCAGCCAGGGGATGACTGAGAAAACTTTGGCAGAGGACTGATAGCAAACTAATGTATTGATTGTATCTATAAGTCTGAGATATGTGGAGGAACATGATTGGGATAACATCATGTAAAGCAATATACATATTGCCAAAGTAGAAAGAATACAACTAAAAAATGAGAGAATAAGAGACAGAGAATGGCAAAAGGAGACTAAGACCATTAATTGTATAGGTAACGGATGCAACTTAAAACTGACAGGCTCTTTCCAAGACAAGGCAGCATCATGTTTACCACTCCTGACAATACAGAAAGGACTGTACCTGGTGAATGGACCACCACATTTTACAGAAAGTACAGTGTTTCCAAGAGAGTCTGGGAAAAATTGCAAAGTCTGTAGCTTTCATAAGGAGAGGATCTTGTTTGTCTGGGGCAATGGAGAAAAAAATTAATATTTTTAGTGGTTACTAACAAGGGACTTCTGCACCCCTTCAGTCTCCCAAAGGCAGTTTGCCTTGAGTTCTTACCCAAAAATACTGTCCTGGCAACGTGGCAGCCTCACACTACTTTCAAAGATGGCATAGCTGGGATTCCTAACTTTATGATGTGAAAACGGATATGTTCGAAGTCTTTCATCCAGAAAAAAAGACGCAGAATCGGTGTCCATCCTGGTCAGAGGATGAAACTGTGCCCAAAACGTTAACATTGAAGTTCTCTTCTTTGTAAATAGTAATTTCAATACAATTGCAAGTAAATTGCATTAAAAAAAACTATTGATCATCTGGATCTGCAACCATGCAAGGTGGCTGGCTGTGTTCTGGAAGTAAGGGTGCAGCTTCGTTTTTTAGACCGTATCAGTACCCCAACACTGATGGACTCATGCAGCTTTAGCCAAAAGAGGCCTTTGAGGCAGATAAGGTTACAGTGCTATGGACTAAAAAATCTGCTGTGTTGGTAATAGCTAGTACAGATGTTATTGACAAGACAGGAACTGCCTACTATGAGTAATAAAAGCAGCACTACATTGCAACAAGAGGAGAGGTGCTATAGTGCAGTTACCAAAAAATGGCCCCATTCATGATGTAGGTTGGAATTCTAGTTCTACTGAGTTTTGTGCTGTTCGTGATTTTATGCCTGCCAAAGTGGCAATTTTTAACTTGCAGAGTGATCCCGTGTTTGACTTTGGAGCTGATCCTTATAATGCAGCCTGCTCTAGCCCTCATGGACATGTATTAGCGCTGGCTGGATTTGGAAATCTGAGGTAACAGATGAAAGTGTGGAATATTAAAAACTACAAACTTATTTCTAACCTAGTGGCCTCAGATTCTCCATATTGTACTTGCTACCCAGGTGGTGAGCATATTTTAACAACCATGTATGCTCCCAGGTTACGTGTTCATAATGGTACAAGATCTGGCATTATACTGGCTCTGTCTTGCACAAGTACGATGTTCCATCATGTGCAGAATTATGGCCAGTTTCTTGGCACCCATTTTTCAAAGTAATATCTCCAGCAAAAGCAGTAACTTACCATGCAGTTCCAAGTGACATACCCAATGAAGAGACAACAGCTTATAGACCCCAGCTTCAAGAAATGAACCAATTACCGATTCCAAACTGCATGAGGAACCACCTCAAATATGAAATCATAATCAGGAAATGGTAAACCATGATCAAAAACAGCCCTTAAAATTTAAAGGTCAGATAAGGTTAAGAAAGCTGCAAGGCAGGAAGCGAGAAGTGACAAGTCCAGATTTGGTACCTCCTCTGGTGCCACAGAGCACAGCACAAAAATACTTTCTCTCAGTCAGCTTCTGGAGACCCCGAGATAGAACAAACAAACAAACAAACAAAAAAACACCTAAAGAAGAAACCGAAAGCAGTTGAACAACTGAAGGAACAAGCAGCAACTGGAAAACAGCAAAAAGAACAGTTGGAGAAAATTCAAAAAGAGAAAACCCTTCTCTAGGAGCTGGAAGATTTGGAATTGGGTATTTAAAGATTCACAGAAAGCAAGTTAGTTACCAGAAATCAGTGTAAACACATCTTCTATTAAGTTCACTGGTGGGCGTTGGATATCCATGTGCCCACATTAATGTTCATCTATAATTTTAACCACTTATTCAAGATTCTACATATGTGTGAAATTACTTAATGCCTGTTAAATTGATTTTAGCATCCTGCATCCTATATCCTGTCAACATGTGATATAAAATAGACTCATGAATTTTTAGCTAAGCTTGGCAGATTGAAAGACAAATGTCATTGTTTTTTCATAGGGGACAGTATTTACCATATTAATGTATAAAGATGTTTTAAATTTAAAAAATGGACAAGCTAGACAGTAAAAGATTAAGTAAGAAAAAAAAGAGAATTAAGGACATCATAAAAGCCATAATGGCAGAGGTGACCAGTGTAATAACTCAGCTAAATGCAGTACATGATCCTGCACTGAAAAAAATAATAAAAGAACTATATTGGCACAATTGAAAAATTGAAATATGGAATGTAGATTAAGTAAAAGCAGTGCATCAGTATTAAACTACCTGAATTTGGTAACTGTAATGTGAATATTCAAGAAAATAGTTTTGTTATTAGGGAATGTATAGGGTAAAGTGGCATGATATATGTAACCTACTCTCAAATAGTTTATAAAACGCGATATACGTTTGAGAGAGAAAAAGCAAATGTGGCAAAATGTTAAAAATTGGTGAGCCTATAAAGAATACCTAGAAGTTTTTTGTCCTGTTTTTTAATAAATTGTGATAAATCTTTTTTGTTTAAGATTTTTAAAAATTTATTTTTAGAGAAAGGGGAAGGGCGGGAGAAAGGGAGAGAACATTAATCGGTTGGGGACTGAACCTGCAACCCAGGCATGTGCCCTGACCGGGAAAAGAACAGGCAGCCTTTCGCTTTGCAGGAGGACACCCAACCAACTGAGCCACACTGGTTGGGGCTTTTGTGCTGTTCTTGAAAATTAAAGTAAATTCGAAATTATTCCAAAATAAAAATTTTTAAAAAGTTATATGTCAATCATTTATTCCCAACTAGATCATTTAGGTTGCTCCAGCTCCCTGTTATATAGGTTTATTGTATTTGAATGCAACAAACTTTCAAGTCTTTAAAATATCCTGTACTTCAGACTTCACTATGCATACCAGTCATGTCAATAAACCTGAATTTTTTGAATTTTACTAGAACAAGACAGACACTGATAGCTAGTGTTGTCTCTCTCCCTGACAGGAGCAAAATCATGCTTAAAATTGATATAAGAGCAAATTTTGATACTAAAATTTTTATGATTGGAATGGCTTTATAATTTTCTTTTAAGTATTTAAAAATATAATTGTTACTTATATATTCAATATATAGTATGATTTGAAGCTAACAAGATGAAAATTCATTTGATTATTTCTTCACATTTCTCATCCCATAATTCCATGATCATTTATTGTAAACCTCATGTAGACGAAGCAGAAAAAGTTATGCATTGAATACTTATGCTTTTCACTTTGCACTGCTTAGTCCAAATGAAATAGCCAGCAAATAAATCTAGTTATTTCATTTTAAGAATACTAAAGCACAGGGTATTAATGTGAATTAATTTAGGGTAGAAATAATAAAGATGAGTGCCAGTGCTATGTACTACTTAAAAAACTAATTTATACTAGCTTTAACCCAGTTTGTAAAATAATAGTGAAGTGCTTTGTTTTTCTCTTTTAAGATATGGATGTAATGAGGCCCTTAATAAATGAGCAGAATTTTGATGGAACATCAGATGAAGAACATGAGCAAGAGCTCCTGCCTATTCAGAAGCATTACCAGCTTGATGGCCAGGAGGGTATTTCGTAAGTGTTACGGTTTATATGTCTCCTTTTCTTTTCATTCAGTATATGCTGTGTAATCATCTGCTGCTGGCGAGGCACTTTATTAGGTCCTACAAAAAACATAGGTGAAAGACATAGTACCCACCCTCAAGGTGTTCATAGTCTATTTGGGGAAAAAGAAATGCATTGAAATTACAGAGCATTGTATAGGAATTACTACAGTGGTGGTACATTTCAAATGCTGTGGATCTTGAAGGGAGATCTGATTGAGAGGAAAAGAAATTTTAAGAGATGTTGCTTCTGTGGTTAGGAGTTAGATGGTGAGAGGTAGGCAGTAAACCCTTCCTTATGCAGTGGAACTTTTTAAAAACCTTTTCTGTTATTTTATCATCATTGATAGATTTGAGTTAAACCCCTATCCAAATGGTAATTTAATGATTAAGCAAAGAACATTTTAATTGTTAAGAAAATAATAGTATCAACTAAAAAATTTTAACCAAACATTTTTATTTCTTAAGTTTGAAACTTGTACTATTCTTCCTAGTTTAATTTTCTCTTGGTCAAGAGACCTCGGTCAAATGCCTCTTGAAAATCCCTTAGGGAGTTAATAAAGTCTAAAAGTTAATTAGTATTTATCTTACCTGATGGCACACATTGTTTTAAAACTTGTATATTTTTCATTTAATTAACTTTCTCTTCTGCTGATCATAGATCAAATATGTTTAGTACCGTGATTACATAGACAAGGTCAATAAATTGATCTGTCTTACCAGGCTGGCTGTAATCTTCAACAGTGTTCTGAATATTATAGCAGCAAAGAATCGTATGAACAGATTATTTTTTGTTATTACTCTAATATGTATAAAAATAATTTTACTTAAATATCTCATTTAATCTCCATAATAACCATCTGTATTTTATTTTTAAGTGGCAAAGATGGAACTTGAACCAAATATGACTTCTGACCCATTTAACTTCCGGTTGAAAGGAAATGTTGATTCCTTGCCTAGATTAATTTTCAGTTACCCCCTAATGCTATAAGCATGATGGTGTGATTTTAATAGCTTTTGTTATAAAATGTTTAAATCTTATAACTTTTACTTTTCAGATTTTTACAAACTCTTATGCATCTTCTTAAAGGAAATATTGGAACTGGCCTTTTAGGACTTCCATTGGCAATAAAGAATGCAGGCATAGTGGTAAGACTCTCTAGTGAAAATACAGTTATCAGTCTTAGTGTACAGCCAAAATCACCACAGATTATAATCTGATCTTGTCCATTAAAACACAGTCAGGTGACAATTAGGAATCATTTAGCTATTGAATTGGTAAAGTTATATGAACTGCGATAATAGTATCTAACAAAAAATGACAATTAACTACTTTTTTTCCTACCTAACTAATATATATTGTTTGACAGAAAAATCCTAAAATAGTATTTGATTTTTTCCAGGTATGTTTATATCTTATTATTCTTGGATTTTCAGAGATTTAAGCAGTGTACTCATATCAGAAAATATATTTTTAGAGCAGATCATTTGCATTAGTGAAATTTTATAGTTTCTTAGATTCAGAATAAAATACATAGTTTTCAGGTTTAAAGAACAATAGTTAAGAAAAGGAATAATATCTTTTGAAAACAAATATTTAAAGTATTGTTAGAACCAATTGTAATTACAGAGAATCTAGATAGGGGAGAATTCACTTATGAAGTAATGAGATTATATTTAATCTTTTTTAAATGATGAGTTTTCTAAAA